>CM065594.1:135147687-135230187 GCA_033119425.1 Bufotes viridis | reverse complement strand
CTACTGGCACATAAGGGGGGACGGCTACTAGCACATAAGGGGGGACTACTGGCACATATGGGGGGGCTACTGGCACATAATAAGGGGGGACGACTGGCACATGGGGGGAAGCACAAGAGAGGCACTTATTACTGGCACATGGGGGAGAGGCACAAGAGAGGCACTTATTACTGGCACATGTGGTGGCATGGAGAGGCACGTGTTACTGGCACATTATTATGGGGCACTATGGGGGCTTCTACTGAGGCCACAAAGAATGGGTATTTTATATGGGGGGCTCTGTGTGGTATTAATATTACCAGGGGTATTATCTGTTTCTGCAGTGTAGTGTTGGGGAGCACAGCGGCACAGTATTGGGGGTAGTAGGATGATTTGTCCAGAAGATGGGAGGATGATGGAAAAGTAGTAAACTAAGATTTTTTTTTTGTTAAACTGCAGAGATGGAAAATGGCGACAACATGGCGGTCTGGTCTGAAGGTCTGAAAGGAGAAGACGAGGACAGAAAACATCTACATCAAAGGAGAGGTCACTGGACGTGATAGGTAAGTGCCCTGTATTTCTGTACTGATGGAATCAGAGGCATAACGACGGCGGTGTGACCAGGTAGTGGAGGTGGGATATAGGTGCGGCTGGAGGTATAACATGGGAGTGGCTGGAGGTAGGGCATGGGTGGGGCCTGGAAGGGGGCCCTTGATTAATTTAGCCCGGGGGCCCTGAGGGTTCTCAGTCCGCCCCTGGTTGTGTCAGGTGATTCCATTGACCTACCCTAGCTCTCTTGGAGGTATTTAAGTGGCTCAGCCCTCTACTCAAGCAACTCAGAGTAAAGGTCCTATCCTGTGCAATTGAGCTTGTTGCCACTTGTGTTCCTGACTACATGCCTCGTTCCTAGACTACGCTCTTCGTCTGATCCCTGCCTTCTTGCATCGCTCCTCCTGTTGCAGACCCGAATTGTCTGACTTTGTTCCTGTGCCACCTGCCCTGACCCATTGCTTGTCTCGACTACGTCTCTGCCTCATCCTCCAGGTCCTGTCTTTGTTGTTCCTGGTAACGAACCTGCCTGTCTAAACACACCTGTACTGTCGGTACCTTTGCAGGTACCTCCTGGTTTGCCTGGACCAGCTGCTACTGACTCTGGGTCTGCCCTGGAGTGGTACCTGGCAACTACCCTAACAGCAAAGTCTATCCTCACCATCAGAGGCTCTAGCGAAAACCAGGTAGCTGCTTAGTCAAGCCCCTCCAGGGTACAGCCAGTCCGTAGCACAGTGGGTTCATATCCACTGCCTGTGACAGAGTTGCAGTTTTACAACAACTGGAGAGCCACAGGTGGGCCATCCCTAACTTATACCAAATATTATGCAAGTAATAGTATAAAAAGTACATATCACTATTCTCTTGCTATAGAATTAGCTGGGTGGCAAAAGTAATGCTTGCAGTACCTTAAAAGGAAGAAAAAAGTAACTACAGACCATGTGAAAGAGTTGAAAAGAAAAATTCTGAATGAAAAGAAGAAGTTTTACTGGCAGGGGGATACATTGAGTGTCAGGTAGCTGCCATCCTTAAAATTTCAAAGACAGTGGTTCATAAGAGCAACGTTAATTGGCAAATATAGCGCACAACAAGGCTACAGCTTGACAGAGGATTTAAACAACTCTCTGCTAGAGATGGCCGAAATATCCGCCGGCGAACATATGCGATGTTCGGTCCGACCCCTATACATCATCATTGAGCAAACTTTGACCCTGTACCGCACAGTCAGCAGACACATTCCAGCCAATCAGCAGCATACCCTCCCTCCCAGACCCTCCCATCTCCTGAACAGCATCCATTTTAGATTCATTCGGAAGCTGCAGTATTAGTGAGAGGAGGGACAGTGTAGCTGCTGCTGATTTAATTCGGAAATCGATAACTAGGCTAGTGTATTCAGTGTCCACTCCAGTCCTGAAAGACTCATCTGATCTCTCATCTGAAAAAGCCCTTTTTAGGACTGCTACATTAGTCTGCTTTTTTTTTCTCCATATATATATTGCAGTTGCCTGGCCTGCCTGTGTGTGAGGAGCTGCAGGCCCACAGACTGTAGTGTGCCCACTGCCAGTGCCCACCACTCATACCGTGTGGCACAGGACTTTGCATCAAAAAAAGGCATTTCATTTTTACACTTTAGTCTAATTTCAGTTGCTTGTCTGCTAGTGTGTGTCAGGCCGACTTCCACTGACTGTAGTGTGCCCACTGCCAGTGCCCACCACTCATACCGTGTGGCACAGGACTTTGCATCAAAAAAAGGAATTTAATTTTTACACTTTAGTCTAAATTCAGTTGCTTGCCTGCTGCCAGTGTGTGTCAGGCTGACTTCTACAGACTGTAGGGTGCCCACTACCAGTGCCCACCACTCATACCGGGTGGCACAGTAGCTTGCCGATAAATAAGGCATTTCATTTTTACACATTAGTCTAATTTCAGTTGCTTGCCTGCTGCCAGTGTGTGTGTCAGGCCGACTTCCACAGGCTGTAGTGTGCCCACTGCCAGTGCCCACCACTCATACCGGGTGGGACAGTAGCTTGCCGATAAATAAGGCATTTAATGTTTACACTTTAATCAAATTTCAGTTGCCTGCCTGCTGCCAGTGTGTGTCAGGCCCACTTCCGCTGACTGTAGTGTGCCCACTGCCAGTGCCCACCACTCATACCGGGTGGCACAGGACTTTGCATCAAAAAAAGGCATTTCATTCTTTCCCTTTAATCTAAGGTTAGTTGCCTGCCAGTGTGTGTCAGGCCCACAGACTGTAGTGTGCTCTCTGCCAGTGCTGCCCATCAATCATACCGTGTGGCACAGGACTTTGCCTAAAATAAGGCACTTTATCTGTACACTTTAATCTAAATTCAGTTGCCTGCCTGCCAGTGTGTGTGTGTGTCAGGCCCACAGACTGTAGTGTGCCCTCTGCTAGTGCCCAACACTCATACCGGGTGGCACAGTACCTAGCACGCGTAGTACCACTTATCTAAAATCCATTCAATACACGTCCTGATAGGGGACGTAACAGGATGATGAAGGATCCATATGCTTAGAGATCCGAAACGCGTCACAGTACGGTGTCTGTCCTGGTGTGCATAAGATTTTATCAAGCTTCAATAAAGAAACACTCGTTTTGGAGAGCTGGATCAAGTATTTTTTGTCTACAGAAAATACCATTCATATCGGGTGTGACAGTAAATTGCACGGCGCAGATGCAGTGACTGTGGATTAAAACAGAGTGGAGGGAGCCAGCGTTTTTTTTAACCATCTCCCCGTTCAAAAAATCTATTCAATTCACCTTTCGGGGACCCTTGGTGTTGTACGTGGTTGGGAGGAGGAAGAAACCTTCAATGACATCACCGGGACATGGCTAGCTTGGTATCCAACCTTGTGCAAATGGGGAGTTTGCGGTTGTGCAAATGGACTGTTTGCGGTGCATTAAAAGGGGAGTTTGGTCTGTCAATGTCTGTGAAGCGGGCGTAACCATTACACTACCTGATCGATACAACATCATATGTTCTCGACATCACTACTCTCTGCCAACATCTAGAATCTCACAACCATAGCAGGACATCAAGTGCTTTACTAAAGGAATGACAAACAGGAGCTGGTATGAAATGCATGGCAAGGACAGTTTGAAACATGCTTCTACAGGCAGAGCTAAAGTTATGCAAAGCTAGAAAAAGTCCTTCATCAGAGAAGCCAGGCTGAAATTTACAAAATACCATAAGGATCTCAGGAGACTGGAATAAGATCATCTTCTCTGATGAGTCCAATTTTCAGCTTTGCCTAACACCAGGTCACATAATGTTTAGAAGAAGACCTAGAGAGACCTACAAGTCTACATTATACTGGAAGAAAACTTGCTTACTTGTGCTCTGCCAATGTTCCCCAACTCTGAAGATTGGTTTGTTCAGACTGTCCCAAGTCACAGCCAGGTCATTCAAGGTGTAGATGAACCACCACCAGATCAAGACCCTATTATGGCCAGCCCAATCTCCATACCTGAACCCTATTTAAAACCTTTGGAATGTCATCAAGAGTGACATGGGTAGTCACAAGCCATAAAACAAAGCTGAGCTGTTGAAATTTCTGCAACAGGGTGAAAGGTCATAAAGTCATGGGCGGACTGGCCATAGACCCTACAGGGAAATTTCCTGATGGGCTGATGCCCAGGGGGCCACCAAAGCCCTTCTCTTGGTGCTAGCCAAGTGAATAAAGATCTGATGTTTTCAGTATTAATTAATATAGGAGCATCAGTCACTTAAGCATTTGGCCAGAAGCCACAGGTCTCCTCCTAAATTCAACAATATTACTTTCCTCAGGGTGATGATACAGTTTCAACCTATGGCGTGGGTAGCAGTATTTTGCGCAGCACTGTGTTATTTGGTTTTGCAGAGGCAGTATTTTGTGCTGTACTATGATATTTGCTTCTGCTGGGGTGGTGATTTGTTCTGCACTATGGTACTGCAGTCATCCCCTACTTCTGTTTTCCCATCTTCTGTCAATTTTGATCAGTCTACAAGATGGGGCAACTTTTAGTTTTTTTTCAGGGCCACTTTAAGTTCCCAGTCTGCCTCTCCATGAAGTTGCCCAACAGGAATGTGAAAGACTAGTGGGAAGCATATCAAGACATATGAAAGATATGACTAAAAATCTGGGTTTTTTCCAACGGTCTCCTAAATATATATATATATATATATATATATATATATAGAGAGAGAGAGAGAGAGAGAGAGAGAGAGGAGTATGAATTACAGCTTTCCTGTTTAATGTTCAAACTTAATATTCAGGTTCCTGTATAATTTCAATCCCAGAAATGTGTTTGGTGATTATAGTATACACTCTGCATAGTGAACAGCCCCAGAAAAAACAATAACAATAGGCTTTAATTATCAGTGTTTAATGGTGCAGAATAACACAGGGCAGGGAAAGAAGTAAATAATTACTGCCAAAACTATGAAGAGTAACTTTCATATCAAATCAAAGTGTGGGAGTCTAAAGATATTAACCTATTCAAGCCCCACACTGAGGTTTATTGTCATAAATATGTGTACATGCTTTTAGTAAAGTATTGTTGACTTGTAGAGATCATAAAAATTGTTACTAATTTCCCAAAAGTTTTGGTATTCAGCAAATCTGAAACTGCCATTTACAGATCAGAAGACAGAAAAAATGAAGAAGGATCACATGAACAGAGAATCAATTCTAAACTATCAAATTATTACGAATTTCCTAAAAACTTTATTTCCAACTCATCCAAAAATGAGAAGGGAACATGAAAAAGGATCACATGAGGACAATTTTAATACATGTTTTTAGATGATTATTTAAAACTATTTTCTATAAAAAAAATAAAAAAAAATATAATAATGTACAAAATGTAAGGCACAAGATTCTGATAAATTGGCCTTCCCATCGTAGCCTACAATGCCAATTCAGGTGTTGGAGAGCCATACTACCTACATTTGTGCAAAAATGGATAGGTCTTTTTCATTGCCTGCAGAACTTGATGATTTGCCAATGATTTGATAATCAGGCATGTAGATTTTTTTTGGAAGAGAAGATAATTTTTGATATCTTTTTAGTGAAAAAAAATCTTAATAGGACAAAAGTCCAGTACAATATATGACAGGTCAGGTGCATGACTCCAAAACCTTGAAACAATTTTTATAACATTTTTCTTTTTTTAAATAGCACTTGGACAGAGTCCAATACAATGTAAATTAGGATTGAGGACACATGACTCTTATACATGGAGTTTTTGGAAGACAGGCTATATTACTTTTTTGAAAAAATGTTTGCACTTAAACAGAGTTCAATATAGTATCGGTCAGTGTCTTGGAAACAAATGACCAAATGGGACCACAAGACCACTCTTCCCTTGGTCTGACACAGATATATGGCAACTGTGATGCATACCAATACACTAGGTGTATTATGTAAACTAGTCTTTGCTAAAAGAATTTTAGTAATAAAATAAACATTTGCTTTGAAAAAAAATGCCTAATTGGACACAGTCTCCGGTAAACTATATGCTGCTCGTGATGGTGGAAAATATGCTTCCAAATTGAAGAAGCTTTGAAACAAGTTTTGAGAAAAATTCCCTGGGTGTGACAAAAATATACACTGCTATTGATACAGTAAATACGCTTATTTGCGCACTTATAAATGGCAGAAAAATTGCAACAGGTTTTTGGTAAAAAGACAAAGGCACAATTGGACCTCCCCTGGCTTTGACCAATATATATACGCTATATATATATGCTAAATATATATGCTATTGACACACTAAAATGCACTTATTTGCAAATTAGAAAAGGTAGAAAAATGAACAAGTTTTTGGGAAACACCAAAAAGCTGTGTGACAAAAATATACACTGCTATTGATACAGTAAATACGCTTATTTGCGCACTTATAAATGGCAGAAAAATTGCAACAGGTTTTTGGTAAAAAGACAAAGGCACAATTGGACCTCCCCTGGCTTTGACCAATATATATACGCTATATATATATGCTAAATATATATGCTATTGACACACTAAAATGCACTTATTTGCAAATTAGAAAAGGTAGAAAAATGAACAAGTTTTTGGGAAACACTAAAAAGCTTAATTGGATGACTGCAGAGTGTGACCAAACTATATACTGCTACTGGCACCTTGAAACACGCTAATTTGCACACATAAAGGATAGAAAACTTGCAAAAGGCTTTTAGGAAACAGAAAAAGGTGCTATTGGACATCGCCTGAGTGAGACCAAACTATACACTGCAAATGGCACACTAAAATATGCTTATATATGACACATAAACAGAAGAAAAATTGCAACAGAATTTTGGGAAACAGCAAAAGGTGCAATTGGACATCTGCCAAATGCAACCAATTATAAACTGCTATTACACACTAATTTGCACACTTGTAAATAGTAAAAACATTGCAACAGGTTTTTGAGGAAAAATAAACAGGCATAATAGGGCATCCCCTGATTGTGAAAAAATATATACTATTACTCTGCTGTTGACACATTAAAATACAATTATTGAATGCATATAAACTATACAGCTTTGTAAAAAGTTTTTGGAAAGAAAAAGGTGCAATTGTGCAGCATATGTAGCAAACTAAATGCTGATGGTGATGCTGAGAAATATGACTATTGCACACTTATGAACCATGGAAGCTTTGTAACAAGTTTTTGGACAAAAATTACTGTCTCTTGCACATAAAAAGTACATTTTTAAAGTTTGTTTCTCTTCTGTAGTGTAATACAGTAGTTGTGATTGTGAACATCTCTAGCCCTGGCTACAGACACACAGTGCACTAACTGCTCTATCCTGTTTCTAATGATAAAACCTGACTTTCTATCTAGTCATTTAATCTGCTTAACCAAATTCAGTGAAGAGGAGAAAATGAAGATAAAAAGAGGGAACCAATGCTTCCCTTCGATATTTCTTTATATACAGTCAACGCATTTCAAGGGCGAAGTACCCTCTTCATCAGGACAATTGCAAATAAAACATTTGTTACATGAGCTACAATTTAAAACAAACTTTTGGCGTGCTGTCCAGAGGGAAGAGGAGGTTGGGGGGCAGGTGTAGGTGTGTTTAGTATAATGAAGTACAGCGCTGCGTTCATAGCGACCGAGCTTGCATAATACATCTTTACTATGTCTGCTCTATATACAGTATGTGCTGTCTATGAAACTTTCTTTATATCAAATTGATGTCTTTATTTTATATAGCAAGAGTCTATCTATAGTGGACCCCTGTTCTCATATAACACTACTTACTGTGTTATCACAGCAAGGGTTGCTAGTGATCAAGCGGGATATGTAGACGTATGTAGCCATTTGCTTCTTAAAAACGTTACATACAGTAGTTGCTGGGAGTGTATCTATTTTGGCCTCATTCACACGTCAGTATTTTTATTCCGCATACGTTCCGCAAAAATGCGGAATATATGTGGACCCATTCTTTTCAATGGGGCCGCAAAAGATGCTGACAGCATTCAGTATGCTGCCCGCATCCGCAATTCCGTTCGGTTCCGCAATGCGGATCCTGAAAAACAGTAGCACATGTCCTACTTTTGTCCGCAAATTGCAGACCGTGGCCCCATTGTAGTGAATAGGTTCGTAAAAATGTGGATGACATGCAGAAAGTTGTCAAATGTCCTCCGCAATTGCGCATCCACAGGAAATTGAAAAAAAATACTGCCCTATGTGATGTCAGAACTTTAACGGATAAAAAGAGTCCATTATATAAGGCCTATATATAAGTATATGAACATTAGGAGAAGCCATTTTTGTCTGATCCTGTATTGTTCAGAAGGGCAGGGGAGTTCAGTATCCTTGGACTTAAAATCTGTAAATGAAAAGTTAGCAGTCTGTGCAAAATTTTTACACAGTCTGGTCTTGGAAGAAGAAGATTTAGAAAGATTCAATAAAATATATTTACTCATATAGACAATTGTAGTGAATGGGTAGAAATAGTATTTCTGTTAATGAATGATACATTGTATGGTTGAACCAATGCTGAATAATGGCTATTCTTGGATTTCTTTACATAGGTGGTCAAATGTAAGCATTGGGTCTTCTCCGAAACAATGGTTCTAATGCTACAATGTGTATTCTGGATTACTGAGGCATGGTCAAGAGACTAAGAAAATAGTGAGCGTTTGACCAGATAATAGATCCATTGTTTGGGAGATTTCTCAATGTTTGTCTGGATGAACTGTGAGTTAAAAAAAAATACCCCTATTTAACCGCTTACTGACCGCCTAACGCAGGATTGCGTCCTGCGGGCGGTCGGTTTATTCCTCCATGACGCACTTCTGGGTCCGGTGGAACGCAAGTGGGAGAGGTGAGTCACCAGCCTGCCAGCCAATGATCAGCGCTGGCAGGCTGGTGATTTTTAAAATCACTTATAGAAATGATGAACATTAGTTTTATTTATAAATATAATGATGTTATAAGGGATCTGTGCCATGTGCTGGGTCCTTTTCATCGGTTGGACACAGCACAGAGCACAGATCCCAAGTAAGTGCACCAAACACTACACATCAGGCCCTGATCACCCCCCATCACCCTAATTAACCCCTTGATCACCTGTCAATACATAGTGAAAGGGAAAAAAGTGATCAGTGTCACTTTTGTGAACTGTCACTTTTTTTTTTCACTACAATTGACTGTTAGGCTTAGTTTAGTTTAGGCCCCTTTGGTAGGTAGTTAGCGTTAGCGCCCAGCCCACCGCACCGCAGTCACTGATTCGCTGATTAGCGTAGCGCTAATCAGCGTTTGTACTTTTATAGTGTCTGTAAGTGATCAGAACTGATCACGGTCAGATCTATAATAGTATTAGTGTCACTTTAGTTCGCCCTCCACCCCAAACGCAGTGTTTGCCCGATCAGGCCTGATCGGTCGCCCACACCTGCGTTCACCCACGCCCGCCCCGCCTCAGTGACAAGCGCTGCGGCGATAAAAAAAATCTGTTTTGATCTTTTTTATCAATCGCATCGGCTTTTGTACTTCGCTACACTCCTATTTGTAAGACAGGCTTGCTTTTTTTCTTGGGTAGTCTCAGGGAATACCCCCTAAATTTAGTCGACCAAATGTCAAACAAGGGGTATTCTCCTGAAGAGGCCTACAGGATTCTGACCCAGTCATATGAGGAATGGGAACCCTCATCTGACGAATCTAGCGGGTCAGAATACGAACCTGTAGAGAGCAGTGGCAGTCTGACCCAAAGTTCGGACGAGAAGGTTGAGGTCCCTGATAGCACCAGGCGTACCCGGCCCCGTGTCGCTAAGACCGCAGGTAGTGCAGGATCAGTTTCAAGGGCAGCAGAGTGGGGCTGGTGCTGCCGGATTACGTGGTGAGGCATACACCAGCAGCGCAGCCCGTCCTGGACCTTCTACCAGCACTGTCGTACAACATGGTGAAGTGGGGAGCACCAGAAGGGCAGTTGAAGCTGGTACGGTGGCACGTGCAGTAATTCCCCAGTCGCAGCCACCGCGCAGACAGGCCCGTAGAGCCCCTAGAGTCCCTGAGGTGCTGGCAAATCCTGATTGGCTGTCCCCATCTTCAGCCGCACCAGTAGTTCCCCCTTTCACCGCCCAGTCAGGAGTTCGGGTGGAGACAGCTCAGATCGAATCGACGCTGGGGTTTTTTGAGCTGTTCTTCACTGCGGAGCTCTATGACTTAGTCATGGCAGAAACAAATAGGTATGCCACTCAAGTTATAACTGCCAACATGGGAAGCTTCTATGCCCAGCCTTTCCGGTGGAAACCAGTCCAAGTTTCCGAATTTTGAACTTTTCTGGGCCTTCTCCTCAACATGGGCATTACAAAAAAGCATGAATTGCGGTCATATTGGTCCACAAACCCAATTCATCACATGCCCATGTACTCTGCTGCCATGTCCAGGACACGTTTTGAGACCATCCTGCGTTTCCTGCACTTTAGCGACAACACCACCTCCCGTCCCAGAGGCCACCCAGCTTTTGACCGGCTCCACAAAATTCGGCCTCT
This sequence comes from Bufotes viridis, assembly GCA_033119425.1. Lineage (NCBI taxonomy): Eukaryota > Metazoa > Chordata > Amphibia > Anura > Bufonidae > Bufotes > Bufotes viridis. The sequence goes on along the minus strand of CM065594.1, from coordinate 135,219,654 downwards.
CATAGACTATTTCAACCAGAAATTTGCAGATTTGTATAGCCCCGCACAAAACATCTGCGTAGACGAGTCCCTTGTACATTTCACCGGGCGCCTTGGCTTCAAACAGTACATCCCAAGCAAGCGCGCCCGGTATGGGGTCAAATTGTATAAGCTCTGTGAAAGGGCAACAGGCTATACGCACAAATTTCGGATCTATGAGGGAAAAGATCAGACCCTGGAGCCGGTCGGTTGCCCTGACTACCTGGGGAGCAGTGGGAAGATAGTCTGGGACTTGGTGTCACCCTTATTCGGCAAGGGGTACCATCTTTATGTGGACAACTTTTACACAAGTGTGGCCCTCTTCAAGCATTTGTTCCTAGAACAGATTGGCTGCTGTGGCACCGTGCGACCTAGTCGCCGGGCTTCCCCCAACGGCTCGTTACCACCCGACTTGCAAGGGGGCAGAGGGCTGCATTGTGTAACGAAGAACTGCTCGCGGTGAAATGGAGAGACAAGCGTGACGTTTACATGCTCTCCTCCATTCACGCAGACACGACAATACAAATTGAACGGGCAACCAGTGTCGTTGAAAAGCCCCTCTCAGTCCACGACTATAACCTCCACATGGGAGGGGTGGACTTCAATGACCAGATGTTGGCCCCGTATTTGATTTCCTGACGCACCAGACGCTGGTATAAAAAGGTGCCTGTATATTTAATTCAATTGGCTGCCTATAATAGTTACGTTCTCTACAGTAAGGCTGGAAGAATGGGATCCTTCCTTAAATTCCAGGAAGAGATCATTTCGGAACTCCTGTATCCAGGAGGTTCTGTGGCCCCATCCACCAGTGTAGTGAGCCGTCTACACGAGCGACACTTCCCCAGTGTCGTTACCGGTACCTCAACCCAACCTTCACCCCGAAAAAGATGTTGTGTCTGTAGCAGGAGTGGAATAAGGCGTGACACCCGCTATTTCTGTCCTGACTGTCCTGACCACCCTGCCCTATGCCTAGGGGAGTGTTTCCGGAAGTACCACACTCAGGTACACTTAGGGACCTAGGGACAGCACATCACAGGTAGTTTTTATAATCAGGCTCTAGGGTCTCTCAGGATACTAGGTTTTGAGAGACCCTAACACATAGGGGACAGTGCTGCTGTGCTACTGCAGAAGTGTAAAACGGTAGAAACCTCTCCTTTCACTTGGGATAACGTGTATAGTGTACTTCTCACCATCTCTGTGTGATTTACACTTTACACATTGTCCCATGGGAAAGGAGAGGTTTCTGCTAGGAAAATAAAGAGTGATATGGTTAAAAAAAAGAAAAAAAAATTAAACAGGTAGCAAGAAAAAAAAAGCTTGAGTTAGTTCAGGTTTTAAAAGTTCAGTTTTTTTTTCATGTTCAGGTTTTATTCATGTTTTATAAAGTTTGTAACGTTCAAGTTATGTGCCTGCTGCCTGTTTTTTCTATTTTTTTTCCCCCTTAACCACCCTTTATTTTCCAGGTAGATCAACGGACCAACCGATGAAAACGCTGCAGCACTGATGTGAATTCTGAGAGAAGCATTGCGCTGCTGTCAAAAGACACGTGAAGTCGGTGTATGCGGCGCTGCAAGACGAGATTTCTCCTCTGCAGGACAGGTACGTTTGCCCAAGCATATGAGCTGAGGAGAGGTGTTGGAGTTCATATGCTTTGGCAAACACTTTGTATCAAAAAATCTGGCAAAGATGTCTTCCTCCACAACGATCGATTGATCAATGTGAATGGAGAAATCACATTTGCCAGGACATAGGAGCTGAGTGGGTATGGATGTTTGGGCGGAGCCCCTATGTCCTGGCAATCACCAGGCCCCTCTTTTTTTTCTTGCATATTTTTTGGCAGAGATTTTTTCATCCACATCGATCGATGCGAATGAGGAAATCTGTACAGTTCATTTTTTCTTTCCAACCAGAGGCTGAACGGAAAAAAAATCTCATTACCCGTATGCTCCATATAAGGAGAATCGCAGAAACTCCTAATGCTGGCCATACGTGTAATGATTGCGGAGACCCTCAAATGCCATGGCAGTACAAACACATCACATGTGACCCCATTTTGAAAAGAAGACACCCCAAGGTATTCGCTGAGGGGCATATTGAGTCGATGAAAGATTGAAGTTTTTGTCACAAGTTAGCGGAAAGGGAGACTTTGTGAGAAAAAACAAAAAAATCAAATTCCGCTAACTTGTGCCAAAAAAAAAAATCTTGTATAAACTCACCATGCCCCTCACAGAATACCTTGGGGTGTCTTCTTTCTAAAATGGGGTCACATTTGGGGTATTTTTACTGCCCTGGCATTTTAGGGGCCCCTAAAGCGTGAGAATCCAAATGCGTAAAAATGCCCTGTGAAATCCTAAAGGTACTCATTGGAATTAGGGCCCTTTTGCGCATCTTGGTTGCAAAAAAGTGTCACTCATGTGGTATCGCCGTACTCAGAAGAAGTAGGGCAATGTGTTTTGGGGCGTATTTTTACATATACCCATGCTGAGTGAGAGAAATATCTCTGTAAATTGACAACTTGAATGGAAAAAGTTGTCATTTACAGAGATATTTTTCACACCCAGTATGGGTATATGTAAAAATACACCCCAAAACACATTGCCCTACTTCTGCCGAGTACGTCGATACCACATGTGTGCACTTTGCAGCCAAGATGCGCAAAGCCTAAATCAATGAGTACCTTAGATTTCACAGGACATTTCTACTCATTTGGATTCCAAACCGCTTCTCACGCTTTAGGGGCCCCTAAAATGCCAGGGCAGTAAAAATACCCCACAAGTGACCCCATTTTAGAAAGTAGACACCCCAAGGTGTTCCGTGAGGGGTATAGTGAGTTCATGTAAAATTTTATTTTTTGTCACAAGTTAGTGGAATATGAGACTTTGTAAGAAAAAAGAAAAAAAAATCAATTTCCGCTAACTTGTGACAAAAAATAAAAACTTCCATGAACTCACTATGCCCATCATCGAATACCTTAGGGTGTCTACTTTCCGGAATGGGGTTACTTGTGGGGTATTTTTACTGTCCCGGCATTTTAGGGGCCCCTAAAGCGTGAGAAGGAGTTTGGAATCCAAATGCGTAAAAATGCCCTGTGAAATCCTAAAGGTACTCATTGGATTTAGGGCCCCTTTGCACATCTTGGCTGCAAAAAAGTGCCATGGAAGTCTACCATGAAAAGACCATAAAAGATCTGTCATGGGACGAAGTTTGCCAGGAGTTGCTGTCCACTGCATGGACCTCCGTATCCAAAGAAAAGAAAGCAAAAATGCGTGAGTATAAAATTTTATTAAAAGTTGTATGTATTTAGTATTGATTCATACACAGGTGCATGTTCTGTGTAAACCCAGCCTGCCATGCACTGGTGTGCAGGAGTGCATGGGGTCATTGGTTGCTATAATGCCATGCACTCCTGTACTCCAGAGCATGGCAGGCTGGGTATACATGGACCGCGCTCCATGGATGTGTGCATCAAGACTTGTGCGCCATATGTCCTGAAACAGCATACTACTCCTCTACTACTCCCACTCCATCCTCTTCGCTAACCTCCTCGGCTGAGTCCTCTTCTCCTGCTACGTCTTGCTCCACATCAACTGCAGGGGGCCCCCCCCCCCCCCAGCTCCCCAGGGGCTATTCAACATCCCGGATACGACAGTGTCACGCCGTCTTGGGGTTGACTTGCCTGAAAGCAGAGAGTCACACTGGACCAGCACTCCTGTCCGCCCTGAACGTACAGGTGGATCAGTGGCTGACCCCGCACCAACTGGAGATCGGCAAAGTGGTGTGTGACAACGGAAGCAATCTCTTGGCTGCATTGAATTTGACACATGTGCCGTAAATCTGATTGTACAAAGCTTTGTGCATAAGTACCCAGGCTTACAGGACGTCCTCAAGCAGGCCAGGAAGGCGTGTGGCCATTTCAGGTGTTCCTACACGGCCATGGCACACTTTTCCGATATTCAGTGGTGAAACAAAATGCCAGTGAGGTGCTTGATTTGCGACAGCCCGACACGTTGGAATTTAAGACTCCTAATGTTCGACCGCCTGCTCCAACAAGAAAAAGCCGTCAAAGAGTATTTGTATGACTGTGGTGCTAGGACAGCCTCTGCGGAGCTGGGTATTTTTTTTCCACGTTACTGGACGCTCATGCGCAATGCCTGTAGGCTCATGCGTCCTTTTGAGGAGGTGACAAACCTAGTCAGTCACACTGAAGGCACCATCAGCGACCTCATCCCATTTGTTTTCTTCCTGGAGCGTGCCCTGCGAAAAGTGCTGGATCAGGCCGTAGATGAGTGTGAAGAGGAAGAGTTGTGGTCACCATCACCACCAGAAACAGCCTTATCATCATCGCTTGCTGGACCTGTGGCAACGCTGAAGAGGAGTCTGAGGAAGAGGAGTCAGAGGAGGAATGTGGCTTTGAGGAGGAGAAAGACCAACCACAGCAGGCATCCCAGGTTGCTAGTTGTTGTCACCTATCTGGGACCCGTGGTGTTGTACGTGGCTGGGGGGAAGAACAGACCTTAAATGAGATCAGTGAGGACGAGGAACGGGAGATGAGTAGCTCGGCATCCAACCTTGTGCAAATGGGGTCTTTCATGCTGTCAGGCCTGTTGAGGGACCCTCGTATAAAAAGGCCAAAAGAGAATGACCTGTACTGGGTGGCCATGCTACTAGACCTCCGGTATAAGCAGAAAGTGGCTGAAATGTTACCGAATTACCGGAAGTCGTAAAGGATGCAGCAGTTCCAAAACAAGTTAAAAAATATGCTTTACACAGCGTATAAGGATGATGTCACAGCACAACGGGAATCTAACAGGGGAAGAGGTGAAAGTAATCCTCCTCCTACCACGACCACGCCGGCAAGGACAGGACACTTTACAGACGTGTTGTTGATGGAGGACATGCAGAGCTTTTTAAGTCCTACGCATCGCCACAGCCCTTCGGGGTCCACCCTCAGAGACCGACTCGACTGACAGGTAGCAGATTACTTCGCCTTAACTGCATATATTGACACTCTGAGGAGCGATGAACCCCTTGACTACTGGGTGTGCAGGCTTGACCTGTGGCGATAGAACTTCTGGCCTGCCCCGCTTCAAGTGTCCTGTCAGAAAGGACCTTCAGCGCAGCAGGAGGTATTGTCACTGACAAGAGAAGTCGCCTAGGTCAAAAAAGTGTAGATTACCTCACCTTTATTAAGATGAATGAGACGTGGGGACTGACAGTGGGGGATACATTTGATTGAAAAAAGGCCTGATGAGATGCCTTGGGCTAAAAATGGTCCCCACGCTGCTGTATTTAATCTCTGCATGCCGGATGACTTGCGTGACTTCTCTGCCACCAACTAGGGCTCAAGCCGCAATGTTTTAGTACACTTTCTGTCTGGAAAACATCAATTTTTCCGGCCGCTGCTACAGCCGGCTGCAACCATACCTAATTTTTCAGGCATGTGTACATGCCTAATTTTTCTGGCCTCTGGTGCGGCTCTGTGGCTGCAAAAACAAAACAAAATAAAAGGCACATACATGTGTCAATTCCCCTTCGTTGTGGTGAAGGGGCTTTCATATCACAATGAAGCGATCACCTCTATGAGTGTGTTGGCAATGTTGGCACACCCCAGATGATAAGGTCGTTGCTTCATTGTGAATAGACCAAAAGCAATCGGCTGGATAATTTTTCATAGAAAAAACATTAATTTTCTTTGTGATCATCTAAGGTGATCATTAAAGCCTACAAGGCCAACAATGGGCCCACACTGCAGAATCATTGATTTCTGGGTCACTTAACTGTCACTGAACTACCTCAGTACGACCATAGGGCTTTGAAAAATCGCCATCGCCTGCAATCTCCCAAACTTGTGCACGAGCACAGTCATCACTACATCAAGATTGACGCATAGAGGAATAAAAGTTATGTCATGAGTGTGTCAACTATTGACAACTCTTTGCAGTGGTCTAAAATCTATTCGATACACGTCCCCTGATAGGGGACTTAACAAGGATTAAACTGATAAGAATAGTACTACTTAACACACCACTCATATAGGGTGTCACAGTACATTGCATGGCGCACGCGCAGTGCCACAAATTGGAAGGAAGAGGACCGACTAACCATCTTATTCCATCTCCCGGTTCCTAAAATCTATTCCATACACCGGCCCCTGATAGGGGACAAAACAGAGATTAAACTGGTAAGAACAGATTTTTTTAATTTAAAGAAAAGAGGACAGCCTCTTCGGACCTGGGTCTTTTTTGCCCGCGTTACTGAATGCTCATGCACAATGGTTGTAAGCTCATGCGTCCTTTTGCAGAGGTGACAAACCTGGTCAGTCAAACCCAAGGCAACTTCATCGACCTCATCCCATATGTGTTTTTTCTAGAGTGTGCCCTGCGAAGAGTGCTGGATCAGGACGTAGATGAGCATGAAGAGGAAGAGTTGTGGTCACCATCACCACCAGAAGCAGCCTTGTCGTTGTCGATTGCTGGACATGCGGCAACACAGAGAGAGGAGTCTAAAGAAGAGGAGTCAGAGGAGGAAGGTGGCTTTGAGGTCGTGGAAGACCAACCACAGCAGGCATCCCAGGCTTTTTGTCAACTTTCGGGGACCCTTGGTGTTGTACGTGGCTGGGTGGAGGAAGAGATCTCCAATGACCTCATTGAGGACAAGGAACGGGACATGGCTAGCTTGGTATCCAACCTTGTGCAAATAGGGAGTTTGCGGTTGTGCAAATGGACTGTTTGCGGTGCGTTAAACGTTGAGTTTGGTCTGTCACTGTGAAGCGGGCGTAACCCTTGCACTACCTGATCGATACAACATCATACCTGATCGTATACACACACTGGATGTTTTAAAGCACGTTATTCCAAACAATTTTCCATGGGAGTTTTGCCATGGATCCCCCTCCGGCATGCCACAGTCCAGGTGTTAGTCCCTTTGAAACAACTTTTCCATCACTATTCTGGCCAGAAATAGTCCCAGTGGGTTTTAAAATTTTCCTGCCTGTTAAAGTCTATGGCGATTCGCCCGGTTCTCCCGTTCGCGAACATTTGCGGAAATTCGCGTTCACCGATCGCGAACGGAAAATGTTATGTTCGCGACATCTCTATTCTCCTGCTATTCCAGTTGTTTTTTTAATGTATATAACCAAATACAGTGGGCACTCAAGTTACAATATTAATTGGTTCCGGGACAACCATTGTATGTTTAAACCATTGCAACTTGATTCTTTAACTCTATGAAAACTTGGTGCCAAAGCCGAAGAATGTCATCTCAGAATAAGAAAAAGTGAAGTTATAAGAAAAAAAGCACATAACTAAGATATATAAAGCAAGTAATTAAAGGGGTTGTCCCAGTTTTTAAACCAGCACTTGGATCTGAATTCTTTTGTCCTTGGGAGTTGTGATAGGTACAGCATGGACACCCCACTTCGCTGCAGCAGAAAAAACACTCCCCTTGAGCTGTCAGATTGATTTAAAATTAGCAGAGCAATAAATGGGGAGCTCTCTGGATCCATGTGAGGTACAGAGCTGTGAGGTTCCAGCTTTGTTAGAAAGAGATTGGAATGCACTTGATCTCTGATTTTCATTTTTTACATTAGTCATGGGATAACCCCTTTAATAAAAACATACAGAAATTGATGCTGGAACCTGTAAATAACGTTCTATGGTGAAGGTAGGAACCTCTTCAGGGTCTTGCATAGTACATAGATGTACCAGAAAAATAAAATCGAGTCACTGCTCAACTAATGTTTTAAAAAAGCAGCTCCCCCTGGCACAGACGGGGCAGTACAGAACATTTATTACCACAGAGGAGCTACTAGACAAGCAATACCGGTGTTTTACCAGTGAAATAGCCATGAGGCATTGTATGTTGAGTTTAGTTTTAACTTATGATGGCCCAAAAAAATACCTCTGTATGTTAAAAATATTGTATCCTGAAGCCATTGCATCCTGGGGATCACTGTATATCTTCTTCACAATTTATACACTGTTCCTGCAAGCCCCCAAAATGGCTGGTTTGTGTGTGCTTGTTAAAGACATGGCAGAAATGACCTATCATATGAGAGGCTGTTCTCAAAATGGCATCTGTGCTTCAGAGCTAACATATAGTTTGATAGACCAATCAATATCCTCTCTCTTTATTGGTTGTTAGGCTGTCTGCATGAAGTGAAAACCCAAAGACTGGGGCCCAGGCATTGAGTTGTTGGCCATTAAGATGGCACTGTAGGAATGGCATTACCTTCTGAAGGGAGCAGCTCATGCTGTGAAGATCTATTCTGACCACAATAATCTTACCTATTTGCAGTCTGCACAAAGACTTTATCCTCGTCAAGCTAGATGGTCCTTGTTCTTTGTCCGCTTTGATTTTATTCTCCACTTCCGTGTGGCAGATAAAAACATCAAAGCAAATGCTCTTTTCAGGCCTTATGCTTCTACTGATCAGGGGGAGGAGCCTCAACACATCATTGTTCCAGCTAAGATTGCTGTCTGGACAGTTAAGTTATCTGAGATCCCACCTGGAAAGACTTTTGTTGCTGAGTCTCTAAGGAAACGGGTCCTACACTGGGGTCATTTCTCGAAAGTCGCAGATCATGCCAGTCAGCAGAAGACCTTCCAATTCAACAATCACCAGTACTGGTGGCCATCCATGTGGAAGGATATTCAAGATTTTGTCTCGGCTTGTCCCTTGTGTGCACAACATAAGACGCCTAAACAGTGCCCTGCTGGTCTCCTGCTTCCTTCCTCTTTCTCTCCAGTGCTTGGGGGTGGACATCTGAATACTTCCATGAGACAGTGTGTAGATGCTCACTGACAATGGTGGTGGTGTTGCTGTCAAATGCTCACTTTGAGGGGTGCCAGGTGGCCCTATCGCTCCAGAGGGAGAGGACGATGCCGAGACCGCACTAGAATAGGAATTAGGAGGAGCCTCAGATCTTTCATGGTTTTTCAGGTGTCTACTCCACTGCATCTCGTGTTTTGGAGTTAGATGCCTAGTCATGCAGGTGGTGCTCAGGTTTAGAACAATTATGCCTTGCTTCAGGCTCTGACTGCACAGCATGCAAGAAAATTTTGACTAGAACGTTCAGAATCACAGGTGCATATCCATCAAGCAAACATGGTTGACAGGGGCGGACTGAGAACCCTCAGGGCCCCCGGGCAAAATAAATAAAGGGCCCCATTCCAGGCCCCACCCATGTTCCAGCTTCAGCCACACCCATGCCCCACCTCCAGTCACGCCCCTATCCGGCCTCCAGCCACGCACTACACAAGGAACGAAAGTGCAATAATTTATTAACAAGTGCAACATAAATAACAAATGCAAAAACCAAACTGTGCACAATAAACAAACCAAGACAAGTGCATTGCAAAATCATAAATAGACAAAACCAGAGCATTACAAATCCTAAAGAGGCAATTACATATAAAAATAACTACAATGCAAATTCAGTGCAATACAAATAATAAAACAAACAGAAGTGCCATGCAATTTTAGCTACAAATATATAGTATTGGGCAGTCTGCACTGCAGTTTAAAAGAGAAGCAGAGAGCGGAGTTCAGAAGATGTCTTGCCAAACCTTCTATGATTTTCTCTTTGTCTCTCTTTATCCTTAAAGAAACATCTTTCTCTATTGCAATTAGCATCAATGTCTCCAGATTTTGCTGAGTAAGCGTTGATCTAAGTCTTGATTTCAGAATTTTCAACTTTGAAAAACACCGTTCACAGGAGCATTGTGTGGTGCTTAGAGTGATCAGGTACTTGTGTGCCATATGAAGATTTTCATAGGCCGAAGAGCATAATCTAGACTAAAATAACAGCTTAAATACACAGGATGTGCACTTTTTACAGCAGAGTTTTTTTTTTCAGAAAGCTTAGTATCGGATGGCTCAGAGTCAGAGAAGTCAGGCTCTTCTTCTCCAGCAGAGCTCAAGGTTTCATCATCACTGTCAAACAGTCCTCTGGAGAGATTTTTGTAACTTGATGCAAATGAAATCAATTCTTCACGAAGAACAAGGCCATCAATTTCAGGAACAACTGTAGAAATGACATCAAGCTGTATTTTTTCCAGAGAAGCCAGTATCTCCTCAAACCGGTTTGGGTCAAAACATGCAATCTGCATGTAAAGTTTGCCATGAGTGGCAAACCTGGTTCTCATACTTTCCAAAACTCTGTAGACATTGTAGCATGAAACTTCAAAGCTGTGTTGTTGATTTGCAGGAAATACACATCTTGTTGATCTAAGTCCTGTGAAAGATTTACTGATGGCAATGTCCTCTGCAGCTAGTTTATCATTCAGGTGATCAATAGTGATGAGCGGCAGGGGCAATATTCAAATTCGCGATATTTCTTGATTGCGAAAATTCGCATAAAAAAGCGCTTAAAATTTTTAGAAAAATTTGCATAAATTAGCATAAAAATTCGCATAAACTGGCATTTAAAAGGTATCTTTTAAATGCCGGTTTATGCGAATTTTTGCAATCAAGAAAATAATGACATTATTTTCTTGATTGCGAAAATTTGCATATGAAAAATTCGCATAAAAATTCGCATAAACTGGAATTAAAAAAACGAATATTCGCAATTGAGAATATATTTCGCGATATTCTAAATATTCGCGAATTCTCGAAGTGCCGATATTCGGGATTAAAATTCGCAATTCGAAAATTCGTGATCAACACTAGTGATCAATGAAAATCGTTGCAGATCCAAAGACTCCTGAAAAGTCTCTTGAAATTTTTTCTAAACGGTTAGTAGCACCCTCAACCATTCGCCATGCCTGCATGATGTCAAGGGCTGGTGACTGCAAGTAATCTGACACAGGAGTAGTAATGTCAAAAATTCTTATAAATATAAAAGCTGTCAGGATGGTTTCAAATTTACATAGGTTTTCATTTAACTTTAGTGCCTCATGACGAACCGAATTTCTAAAATCAGATGAACTACTTACATGCCTCAGAACAAGAATGAGGTCAGAATATAATTCATCAGAGTGGTTTTCATATGTTCCGCAAAGTTTCCAGAGGGCTCTGGCTTTGCTTGACCACCTTGTAGTGCCAATTTTATCAAGTCTTTTCAGTTTAGCACTTCCAGCCTTGGCTTTCAGTTGGTCTTCCTAAATTTTAATCCTTTTGTAGGACTCGGAGAAGAAGGTGGACAAGTTACCAAGAAGTCCAAACAAACTCACTGCAGGAACACATACACTGCTTGCATCAGATATAACAAGATTTAGGACATGAGCATAGCACCATGTATGAATGTGACTAGGACGCACTTCTTTCATCAACGCTGGCAAATCCTGTATATGTGCCACTCATGTTAGCAGCTCCATCAAAGGAATCACAAATACACTGCTCCAGATTCAGTCCAATGTCAGACAAAGAATCTCTTAGCAAATCATGTAAGCCCGTACTGCTTGAGTCCTCAACATTTAGAAGGCGTACCAATCGCTCTTTAGCCGTATCCTCCACAACATATCGCACAACAATGGCACATTGATCATGTGCAGAGACATCTTGAGTAGAATCCATTTGTACCGAAAACATCGCTGCATTGTTAACTTCCTTAAAAATATCTTCTTTTATCATATCTCCAATGATTGTGAACAATTTTGTTATAGAGGACTTGCTTAAAAAAGTGACACATTTTCCTCACCCTTTTTGAGATGGGTCACATTTTTTGGCCGCTTCTGTAACTTTTACCAAATGGTCTTTAAGGACTGGGCTACATTCTGCAAGGAGTTTCACAGTTTCCAAGAAGTTTCCTCGATTTTCTAGATGTCATCATCAAAGACATTAGCTGCAGACTCTGAATGGCTGCTTCGGTATGGCAATGCTTGGATTCCAACAAAAAAAAACAATATCAACGATGTTGCTTAGAACAGCACAGCGCTGAAGTATCTGGTAGTGCCTCATAGAAAGCTGGTCAACTAAAAGTTTGTGCTTGACCGATTTGCCTTTAATATTGACCATATAGGCTTCACTAGCAAGTTTATGGCACTGGGACTGCTCATGCTCTGTGAGTCTTGTTGTAATATGTCTCCAGTCATTACAACCCTGTATCCAATGAGTATGATGATATTTTCCTGCAGAGTACATAAGGCAAACTGAACAGTGCAGGGTCTTCTTTTTGTCATTATAAGTAACCCATTTTCTATTAATATTTGATCCTTGTATACCTTTTCTGAAGTAAACAAGGTTTCCATTGAAAGGAATGTCATGAGAAGGCTGATTAGGATTAATTTCCCAGAACATTTCCATGGAGACTCCAGCCTTTCTCAAATCATGCGAATGAAGAAAGAAATCTTCTGGGGAAGGTAATTTTTCCCTAAGAGGAGACAATGAACTTTCCTTCCTGGGCATTTTCATAGGAGGTTCTCGCTCTTTGGTCTCCTCTTCATCTAAAAGACATACATTAGATGCTTCTGGAATTTCAGTTTTAGAAACAGAAGTTCCGGTCGCCACTGGCATTCCACCCATTACATCCTGCTCCGGAACAGTTTTCTTTTGAAAAAAATTGTTGATTTTGCTGGTTGTGTGAGAGATACGTTTTTTTTAATATATATATTAATTAGTGAAAATTGTAGTACACATTTTTGTCCACAAGATGGCCGCTATCCAGATGTGTGTGTAAGGTCACTGTGAAGGGGGAGGGGGAATTAGGTTGCAGTTTTCAAATCTACCTATGAACTCAGAGTTGATGTTGCTGAAACCACTCCTAAAAAGTTAAGGAGCCAATTACCTTTTCTTAAGGAACACCCCTTATGTGATGTCATGTCTACTATTTAAGTGAACATAAATTTGAATAAAGCTCTCTTGGCTTGGGGGATGAGAAGTGCTTTGAATGGAACCACCTTGTGTCTGGTCTCATTATGAAAGCAGTATGGTGTACACATACTTATAACTTCTATTTATTTGGCACCACACAAAGAAGATGAGAAGCGCATGAATTGTGATAACAGTTGATGCTTCAATTTTCTTCTGTTTCTCTTTCTTTACCTTTCTCTTCATTGCACTACTTTTGTGTTTATAACCTTCTGATTAAGACATTGTAGTGCTGAAAATGACGACAACCTTGTATGTAATGTGTCACAGGGATTAGACATGAGTCTCTTCTATAATTTGTTGGTTAAAGTGAACAACCAAACACATCTAAAAATAAGTGTTTAACAGGTAAACTCAATGATTTGAGTTTGTGTTTTTTTAAACAGATTACAATAATGTTGCATATTCCTTAGAGCATAAACAGTTTCAAACAAACACCTGGACAATGTAGATCCAGAGTGCACTGAACCACTCAACACTGAGAAAACTGAAAAGGACTAGTGCTCATTCCTGGTGAAGAAAGCTTACAAGATACATCACATAAGTACACTAGGAGCAGAGGAGCAGAAATGTAAGTGCCATCCAAATTTGTTAGGCTCAATAAATTTTTATTAAATTTATCAAATAAGAGTTTACATACAATAACAACGTGGATGCAACCACAAGGTCATAAGTATGAAAAATGGCAAATTGTATTCAGTGACCAGAACAAATCAGGAGATAAAATGGAACCACTAGGGCACCCGCCCGGGTGCTGCCAACCTAGTGAGCTAGAAAGGAAATAAATAGGTCAGAAATCACAAAAGCCGATAATCATATAAAAATAAAAATAAAAACATCCACAAATAAGTCAAAACATCCAAGAGAGAAAGAGGGGGGGGGGGGGGGGGGGGGAGAAACATGGTCCAGAACATACAGACAATTTAGGATATCATCAAATCTACACATGCCATAACAACAGTATACTAAAAGTAAGGTATTAAGGTAAATGCTCCTGAAAGGAACCTAGAGGATGCACATGGGTAGAGGGAGATCCAAGGCAACCATCTGTTATGTACCGTAATTCTGTAGGACATGTCAGATGCAAAAACAAGCTCGTTTTGTAAATGGGAGTTAACTATCTCAATCACGTCCTTCACCCTCGGGAATTCAGCATATTTCCACTGCCTAGCTATTACACGTTGTGCTCCTCCAAGGAAGTGTGATACAACCCAACGGAATTCTTTAGGAATACGATCAATACCTATACCCAGTACAGCAAGATCAGGAGATAAGCAAATCTGCATACTGCACACCTCCGTTAATACATTAGCAACAGAACCCCAAAAGGCAGTGAGAGAGGAACAGCTCCACCACATGTGTAGAGGGGTCCCCCGCGCGCCGCATCCTCTCCAGCAAAGAGGAGAGTAACCTGGGATACAGTGGGATAGCCTATCTGGAGTAAGATACCATCTCAACTGTATCTTCCTTGCCTGTTCTACATGATTTATGCACCTAGTGCATTTGATAGACCACATCATAGCTGAGTTCCAGTCTTGCAAGTCAAAAGATTTACCTAGTTCCTCCTCCCATCTCAACATATAGGGCCGTTTATCCTTGGTCCACTCCTCTAGCAGGAGTGAGTACCAGAAAGAGATTTTCGACTTGCGCCGTCCCTCTATCCTCAATACTGCATAAATCGGGTCCTCCCTGCTCGGGTCCCAGCAAAGGGGACCGAAGCAAGCAGATGCCGGATCTGCAAGTACTGATAGAACACCGAGTTTTGCAAATTAAATTCAGAGTGTAGGGAGGGAAATTCCTTAAAGGTACCCTTATCAAACAAGTCTCCAAGGGTGCCAATGCCTGCATTTAACCAGGGGGTTACCGAAATACTGGGAATATGATATTCCAGGGCGGATAGGGGATAGATTTAGGCTCCACAGGCAAGCGCGGGTATAGTTTGATCAAGCGTGACCATGCCCATAGCGTAGCCTGCATAGTCGCCAGTGAAGCGTCACCAGAAGGGAGAGGACCCAGAAGTCGGGACATCAACAAAGACCTAAGCGAACGACGTCTAGAGAAATTCTCCTCAATGTCGACCCAACGCAAAGATGTCTCATTAGACCACCAGACCGCCGCCTGGTCCAACAGGTTAGCAAAATAATAATTGTGTAAATTTGGGACACCTAGGCCTCCCAGGCGTAGTGGAAGGAATAGGGTGTCAATAGAGACACGCTTTTGCGTGTTATGCCATATAAACTGAGTCATATCTCTCTGCAGCAAGTCAATGAGACGTTTTGGAATCAGCAGGGGATACAGCTAAATTTATATAGGATTTTTGGCAGGATAATCATTTTTACTAGATGAATCCTAGCAATCCATGAGAGATCACATAATGAGAATTTAACATAGTCCCTTTGGAGTTCCTTTCTAAGACCTGTAAAATTTGTGAGTACCATGTCCTGGGGGATTGAGTGAGTTCCACACCCAAATATGGGAGAGAGTGGTCTACCCAAGAGAATGTATGCTTGGCGGAGATCTCGAGCCTCAACGAATCAGGGACCAAAATTGGGAGGATCTGTGTCTTACTGGGATTTAGCTTATAATACTGAAACCTCCGAGTACTGTGATAGGATTCGAGGGCGGCCTCAAGCGATTTCAGCGGTGCGGACAAGGTCAGAATAACATCGTCCGCGTATAATCCAATAATGTGGGATTTCGTACCCGCCTGAATTCCCACAATATCCTTGCAGTTGCGGAGTGTGGCCGCGAGGGGCTCAATTACAAGCGCAAAGATTAAGGGGAAAGGGGGCAGCCCTGCCTGGTACCGTTAGTGATCGAGAATGGAGCCGACAGGAATCCCGAAGCCAGGACTTTTGCCGACGGGGTGGAATACAAACCGTTTATTGCCCGTAAAATACTTCCACTGAATCCGAATTTTCTCAAGACCTGATCCAGAAACCCCCAGTGTACTCTGTCAAATGCTTTTTCAGCATCAAGCGAAACAAAAACACTGGGGGCCCTGGACCAGTGGGCCAACTGAATCAAATCTATCATACGTCGGGTACCATCACGACACTGCCGACTAGGAACAAACCCCACCTGATCGGACGACACCAGGCAGGGCAGCTGCTTATTAATTCTAGAGGCCAGTAATTTAGCAAATAATTTAAGGTCCGAATTAAGGAGGAAATGGGTCTAAAATTGGCGGGGGACGTAGGGGGTTTACCAGGTTTGGGCAAAGTAACAATAGTGGCAGATAACATCTCCGAGGGGATGGCACCAGTGTCAAAGAAAAAGTAAATAATCTATTTAAAATAGGTAATAACTCCTGATGGAACGTCTTATAATATTCCACCGGAAGACCATCCGGTCCTGGCGACTTGTTCGAAGGGGTACTCTTGATGACATTCCAGATCTCCTTCTGACTAACTGGGGCATTCAAAGCAGCCAGATCATCAGAAGACAGAGCGGGAAGATCCAGAGCATCCAGAAATTTCCGAATCCCTTCAGGAGTAGGCTGGGGGTATTGACATCTTGCTTTAAATTATACAGGGAGGAGTAGTAGGCCGCGAAGCGTCTGCTATACTCTGCGGATGTGTAATTGTGGCGTTGTTGAATGATAATTTTTCAATACGAGACTCTGCCTGTCTCCTATTAACCCTCCTCGCCAATTGCGCCCCGCTCTATCACCCTCATGATAAAACTTGGCTTTTAACCGCCTTAAGCACCACTCCTGTTTGTATAACAAGAGGGAGCGAAGGTGCAATCTAGAAGTCTTCAACTCCTCTAAAGAGGATGAGGAGGGGCTCACCTTATATCTGTGCTCTGCAGAGCGTACGTTGTTCAAAGCCGCATCCAGCTCAGCTGATCTTTTTTCTTTAAGCGAGCTGCCGACTGCAGAAAAATTCCCCTCATATACGCCTTCTGTGTGAGCCAAAGGGTTGATATATTAACATCCACTGTATCATTAAAACTCAAGAACTCCGCCAAGGTGTTGGAATAGCCACTAACCCTGTCAGGACATTTCAATAAAGAAGGGTTCAGTCTCCATTGTGGAGGAGGAGGTGGGGAAGACTATCATCCACTACTAGCTGTACGGGTGCATGATCTGACCACGTAGCGACTCCAATGCCCGACTCCCGCACCACATGAATCAAGCCTCTGGATATTAGGAAAAAGTCCAGCCGAGCTTGAGAAAGAGAAGATGGGGAGATATATGTATAGTCCCGCTCGTCTCCATGCTGGTATCTCCAAATATCGTGGAAAGGAGATTCCCGAATAATACCCTGTAAATCTGGGCGTTGTGGTGAGTGTAAGGACCTGAAATCCAAGGAGCACCGGACTGGGGCATTGAAATCGCCGCCTATGATCACCTCTCCCACCGCCTGCTTCTGCACCCGTTTGAGAGTACGCTTGCAGAATGCCAGTTGTCTACTGTTAGGGGCATATACGGACACCAGCGTAAGTTTAGCGCCATTCACAGTGCATGCAATAAGGACAAATCTACCTGATGTATCCCGAGTACAGGCATCCAAAGTAAACGCCACCGATGACTTGAGACAGATGCACACCCCCGCCTTCCTTTTCTTCACAGCAGGAGAGTGAAAAATATGTGGGAAGCGCCGGTGTGTGCACCTATGCAAGTCAGAGTCAAGCAAATGCGTTTCTTGAAGAAAAACAATATCACATTTAGAGTGCAAAACTTCCCTCCACATCATTGACCTCTTAAAGGGGAGTTCAAGCCCCGTACATTCAATGACATTATTTTCAATCCCATTGTGAGTTAGGCAGAAATAGCACATACAAACGTTGCCATGGAGTGAGGTAGGGATCTACAGGAGGCATTTGCATAAGAACACATAGAATGGCAAAATCCACAGATACATGGACCAGGGAAAGGAAAGAGGACCATAACCAGAGAAACAATGAAACTAGGCAAACATTAACATGAGGGCACAAGAGGCCCAATAACATGAATCCCGCAGATACAGGGGAAAGAATAATATAATATGACTTGGGGGCAGGAAGAGAGGTGTTAAACAACGCCCCACCACCCGTGTCAAATCTCCTGTGGAAAGTCACCTTACGACCTCCTGATCGTAAGCGAACAATCCAACTGGATCAGGCCGTGTCCCATTCAGGATCAATTCTCGCCGTATTCCGGGCCGGCGGGAAGGTAGAGGATCCGCACCAGATGTTAGGCCCCATTCCTCCAATTTACTGGCAGCCGACTTAGGTGAGGAGAGTGGGTGCAGTACTCCATTATAGGAAACCAAAAGTTTCACAGGGAAACCCCAGCGATACTTGATGTGAGATTGCCGCAGAAGCTTAGTGATAGAGCCGAACTCTCTTCTCTTGGCAAGGGTTGCTGCAGAAAGGTCCGCATATACAGAGATGCCTTTAAATAAATCAGAAGGCTCTGGGTCATTCCGTAGGACCCGCAGGAAGGCTTCTTTGGTTGTGTAAAAATGAATCCGGGCGATTACATCACGTGGAAGGGAGGGATCAATGCCCCTCGGCTTTGGGATCCTATGAACCCGATCCACTATCAGATCCCGGTCGGAGGACTGTGGTAGGGCAGCTTTAAGTAAACCTTGTAGGAAAGAGTCCAACTCAATAGGGGGCACAGATTCCGGTATACCCCTCAGCCGAATGTTATTCCTCCTGTTGCGATCTTCCAATTCCTGGAGCTTAGCTGCCAACCTGGATACTTCCTCCTCCATAGCCTCATGGGCGTCAATCAAAGAATTGTGAGAAGTGGCGAACTCCGCCATCTTTGACTCCACATGGGTCGTGCGGTCGCCCAAATCACCTATCTCCTTCTTGAGATCTTTAAGCATGCACGCCATGTCAGATTTCATGGAGGCGCGCAAGTCCTCCAGCAGGGCCCGCATTACCTCTTCAGTTAGAGCAGAGGATGGCAGAGATGATGGCACCACTCCCATGCGATCAGCAGGCTCAGACGCTGGAGTGGAATGTCCTGAAGACGGGGAGTGCACGTGAGTAGGGGAACTCCTCTGGGCCGCAACTCCCGGACTCTGCTTGGTAAAAAACTCGGTCAGCTTCGCTGGAGCCGGCTTCCTCTTTATCTTCCCCATCGTCCTGGGCATGTGGGGCACGGGTAGAAGGTAAGCAATCCCGGTCAGGAGGTCTCTGTGAGCTGCTTTAGGAGATCAAGACACGGAGCTGCAGGACTATGCGGCCGGCGCCATTAGCGTGCAGGCCACGCCCCCGCCATCCAAATTTGTTGGCAGACGCTCTCGGCCAGTCAGACCCAACAAAAGATGAATACTCAAAAAAAAACGTACCAATACCATGAGCAGAGGGTCAGGCTGCATGCACCTATGTGTCAAAACACAATGCAGCAAGTCTTTCTTTAAAAAAGAAGTAACACATGATCTGTTTCATGAAATAGATAGCCAGAGAATCATTGGAGTTGTAGTTCAGCAATATCTGGAGACCCGCAGTTTGAGGAAGCCTGCGCTAGGCAATTAACTTCAATCCTGACACAGCCAGTAGATTCACACAAAGCGGGCTGACAGATACACTAGATAGTGCCTGATTGACAGGATTCCAAAATGGAGGTGCTCAGTACCATCATAGATGCTAAAACAAATGGGAAATACACATTTCTCAGCTATGTTTGAAATTTTAAAGACACCGTACATGCACCAGTCCCTTTTGCATACATACCATCGCACATGGGGTAAAACTGAAATCAGTCCAATTTTAAGAGACCATACAATGTTAATGAAAACTAACATTATATAGAAAATATCCCCCATTATGGGGAATATGTCCATCATACCTGAATCATAGCAGTGCACAGTGCACACTTTGCATCATAAACCTATTGCAAGCCATCAACCATGTGCATAGCAATGTGTCATTTCAACTTTCAATGCTCTGTATATTACCCTATTAAATAAAACACAATGACTGAGTTATTTCCTAAAGTAAAATTTCAAACTTATAGTGACATTAAAGGAACAAAATAACAGAAAATAATGCACTATAAAATTAGATGCAAGCATAACATATGGACTAGGCCCTCACTCTTGATAAAAACTGAGACACTTGGTCAATACATTTTGATCAAAATACATCTAAACCCACCTACCGGTGACAAGGTGGTCTCAGTTCAGGCGGGTTCCTATGCTAACCTATTCATGCTGTGACGCATTTTTCAGGAGCACAGTCCCCGCACATATGGTGTGCTGCCCCTTGTAACCTCCATGTGCATCAGCAACCGGTGGAAGGAGAGAAAAACTATATATAGACCATCCTGCACGATATGGTATTAAATGTGCGGATGTATATGGCTGCCGTTGCAAAATAACAGAAAATAATGCACTATAAAATTAGATGCAAGCATAACATATGGACTAGGCCCTAGTCCATATGTTATGCTTGCATCTAATTTTATAGTGCATTATTTTCGCCGGTAGGTGGGCTTACATGTTTTTTGATCAAAATGTATTGATTGACCAAGTGTCTCAGTTTTTATCAAGAGTGAGGGCCTAGTCCATATGTTATATCGTGCAGGATGGTCTATAAATAGTTTTTTTTGTGATTTAACATTAAAGGCACCCAGACTACTTAAGCTCTAGGTATAGTGTCCCTTTTCCACATACGTTTTATTTTATTATTATTGGCATTTATATAGTGCAACAAAATAACAAATAAAATAAGTATAAAAACTTACAGGAACAATAGGATGCACCTGCAGACTATCCTGCTCAAAAGATCTTACAATCCAGAGGTTGTAGCAATACGTCAGCCTCTAGTGGCTGTCTACCAGACAGACACTAGACGGCTTCCCGGATTGAAACAGACCTTTTGGTCCGATATCTGAAGCTGGACATCCTCACGCATCCTCACGCTCCGTCAGATTTTTCCTCATATGAAAGCATGGATTTAATGGTTTCCAATAGGGAGATCTAATACGTGCATGTCAATTGGCAAGCATTAGCACCTGCTTGTTGTGGGACGTCAGAGGGTGCGAAGCATCAACTCAGTGCTGAGGGATATTGGCGCAGGGATCAGTTAAGTAAATAAAGGGTCTTTATTTAACAGAGAGAGGGGTACGAGGCAGAGGGAACGATCGTGGGCCATCAAGGGCGCCCTTTCTGGCAGAGGCTATCTTAGTGTCCTTTAGAGAGTGTGTTAGAAAGAATCCCCTCCAGCCCCAATTAGAGACTACAATGGAGGAGTCTCTTTCTAGTGGGCCATCAAGGGCGGCCTTTCTGGCAGAGGACATCTCAGAAAGTGTTTTAGAAAGAGTCCCCCCCAGGTCACATTAGAGACTACAATGGCATCTAATGGGTCCTGGAGGGGGGTCTCTCCAACACTATGGTTCCTATTCACAATATAACAACAAACTATAGCTCATTGTCACCTAGGCCAAGTTGGCTCCTACCTTAATTACAGTTGGTGGCTGGCAGGCTGTGGCTTGCTGATTGGCAGGCTCTGGGCTTGCTGGTTGTGGGCCTGTGGCTGGCTGGCTCTGGGCCTGGCTGGCTCTGACTGGGCCTGAGGCCTGGCTGGCTCTGGGGCTGGCTATAATTAAAAATATAAATACATAAATAAGAATAAAATATAAACATCATGTTGCATGTTGCAATGCCACTGCCACAAAGGCCCCCCATAAATGGAAGATGGGTTACTGTAGGTTCTGGTAGACTTAGAGCTGTTGATAGAAGACATGTCCCACAGTCTGTGGCTCTCTGTAATTCATTTGCAGCACTTTCAGAATGCAAGAGCAACATGGAGGATGGCTTAGGCACAGTGGGTGAGTAACAATCATCTCCTATGCCTAAGGTATGCAAGACTACTGACAAAGACAAAAAGGATATAGTGAGTACTAATAGTAAGCAACTATTGGTGGGCGATTCCATCATAAGAGGTGTGAAGTTTGAAGAAAAGGGTTTTGTGAGATGTCTCCCTGGTGCTACTGCCAGCAAGGACAGACGACGTATCCTTAACATTATTAAGCAAGCAAAAATGGAAAAGGAGGTGGACGTTATTGTCCATATTGGGACAAATGATCTGGCTTGCAATGAAGTTTCAAAGGTGAAGGAAGATTTTCACACACTTGGTAATGATATACGGGAGATTGCATCGACTGTCTCATTCTCTGCAGTTCTGCCTGTGCATAACCGTCAGCATGACAAGCAGTTGCGTATTAAGGAATTCAATGTATGGCTTGGTGAATGGTGTTTGAACCAGGGATTTGGCTTTGTGTCTCATGTTGGCTCTAGCTGGAATGGAAAATAACTGTACAAGAAATATGGTTTGCATCTTTCTCTCAAGGGAACTAATGTCCTCAGTGAACAGTTCAAAGTTTTTGCTAAGGAACAATTAAACTAGGAAAGGGGGGCACAAAAGAGACAATCCATCAGTTCGGCTGCCCCCCGAAAAAACAATGCCAGAAGATGCCAGGAGCTGATAGGATAAGAAATGACAAGCTGAGAGTCTTGTCTACAAATGCTCGCAGTTTAGGGAATAAGGTCAACGAACTTGAGTATGTAATGGCATCTTAGAATATAGATTTAGTGGCTGTTACTGAGACATGGTTCAATGAGAGTAATGACTGGGATATAACAATACCTTTATTTCTATATAGGAAAGACAGAGAAGGCAAGAAAGGGCGTGGAGTGGCCCTATATGTGAAAGATAGCATAAAATCTAATCTAATACAAGCCAGCGAAACCAATTTAGAGTCAGTTTGGGTTACGTTGCAGCTTGGTAATCATAAGGTAACTCGTGTAGGTGTCATATACAGACCACCAAGCCAAGTCAAAGAATTGGATGATCTACTAGTTGAGGAAATGGCTAAAATGACATTGAAAGGGGAAGTTGTCATTATGGGAGACTTTAATCTTCCTGATATAAACTGGAAAACCAAAATAGCTAGTTCTGCCAGGAGTACAGACATTCTAAATTCCCTACTGGGATTATCTCTACAGCAAGTAGTTGAGGAGCCAACCAAGAAGGAGGCCATTTTAGATTTAGTATTTACAAATGACAATTTGGTATCTGATATTACTGTAGGGGAAAGCTTAGGATCCAGTGATCACCAGTCAGTGAGGTTTACTATAAGTACAGTGACAGAGTCACTCCACACAAAAACAAAAGTTTTAGATTTTCGGAAAACAGACTTTTCTAAAATGAGATCAGTGGTATACGAGTCCCTATCAGACTGAAACAATTTCAATGGAGTTCAAGAGAAATGGGACTACTTAAAATTGGCACTACTGAAGGCAACAGAAAAGTGCATTAGGCAGTAAAGGCAAAAAAAGGAAGAGACCACTGTGGTACTCAGCAGAAGTGGCCAAAATCATTAAAAACAAAAAGATGGCATTTAGCAAGTATAAAAACACCCACAACGAGGATGACCGGGAAATCTATAAGATGAGGCAGAGAGAGGCCAAGCAAGTTATAAGAGCTTCTAAAGCTCAGGCAGAAGAGAAATTAGCTCAGTCAGTGAAAAAAGGTGATAAAACATTCTTCAGATACATAAATGAATAAAGGGAATTAAAAAAAGGAATTACCAAATTAAAAACAAAAGAAGGAAGGTATATGGAAGAGGATAAGAACTAGCTGACTGCCTCAATGAATACTTCTGTTCAGTTTTTACAAAGGAAAATGAAGGAGAAGGACCTCAGTTAGGGAGGAAGACTAATGAATCCTTTGATGCATGTGTCTTTACAGAGGAAGAGGTTCTAAGTCAGCTGTCTAAAATTAATACAAATAAATCACAGGGGCCTGATGGGATGCACCCAAAGCTATTAAAAGAGTTTAGAGGTGTACTAGCAAAACCATTAACAGGTTTATTTAACCAATCACTGGTAACAGGTGTCGTCCCAGAAGATTGGAAATTAGAAAACGTTGTGCCAATTCACAAGAAAGGTAGTAGAGAGGAATCGGGCAACTATAGGCCAGTAAGCCTGACATCAATAGTGGGGAAATTAATGGAAAGCATACTCAAGGAGAGGATTGTGGAACATCTAAAAACCCATGGGTTGATTGATAAAAAACAACATGGGTTTACTTCAGGGAGATCATGTCAAACTAATCTTATTGACTTTTTTGATTGAGTGACTAAAATAATAGATGGCGGAGGTGCAGTAGACATCGCTTATCTGGACTTTAGTAAGGCTTTTGATACTGTCCCACATAGAAGGCTTATCAATAAACTGCAGTCTTTGAGCTTGGGCTCACTTATTGTTGAATAGATTAGGCAGTGGCTGAAGGACAGAAAACAGAGGGTTGTAGTCAATGGAGTATATTCAGACCATGGTATTGTTACCAGTGGGGTACCTCAGGGATCTGTTCTGGGACCCATATTGTTTAATATCTTTATCAGCGAAATTGCAGAAGGCCTCAATGGTAAGGTGTGTCTTTTTGCTGATGACACAAAGATTTGTAACAGGGTTGATGTTCCTGGAGGGATACACCAAATGGAAAAGGATTTAGGAAAACTAGAGGAATGGTCAAAAATCTGGCAACTAAAATTTTATGTCGATAAGTGCAAGATAATGCACCTGGGGCGTAAAAACCCAAGAGCAGAATATAAAATCAGTGATACAGTACTAACCTCAGTATCTGAGGAAAGGGATTTAGGGGTCATTAAATCAGACGACCTAAAGGTGGGCAGACAATGTCATAGAGCAGCAGGTAATGCCAGCAGAATGCTTGGGTGTATAGGGAGAGGCATTAACAGTAGAAAGAGGGAGGTGCTCGTGCCGCTCTACAGAGCACTAGTGAGACCTCATTTGGAGTATTGTGTGCAGTACTGGAGACCATATCTGCAGAAGGATATTGAAACTTTGGAGAGAGTTCAGAGAAGAGCTACTAAACTAGTACATGGATTGCAGGACAAAACTTACCAGGAAAGGTTAAAGGACCTTAACATGTATAGCTTGGAAGTAAGAATAGACAGAGGGGATATGATAGAAACTTTTAAATACATAAAGGGAATCATCACGGTAAAAGAGGAGAGAATATTTAAAAGAAGAAAAACTGCTACAAGAGGACATAGTTTTAAATTAGAGGGGCAAAGGTTTAAAAGTAATATCAGGAAGAATTACTTTACTGAGAGAGTAGTGGACGCATGGAATAGCCTTCCTGCAGAAGTGGTAGCTGCAAATACAGTGAAGGAGTTTAAGCATGCATGGGATAGGCATAAGGCCATCCTTCATATAAGATAGGGCCTGGGGCTATTCATAGTATTCAGCATATTGGGCAGACTAGATGGGCCAAATGGTTCTTATCTGCCGACACATTCTATGTTTCTATGTTTCTATATCATGGGTATCACCCCGACCGAAAATGCCCATACTATTAAAATAGAACAAAAAAAGTCCAATACGTGGAATGGCATAACGAAAAAATGGATCAAAATGGGCGATTTGCCATTCTTTTATTACTTCTCTTAACCAAAAAATTTTAAAAAATTAAAAAGTCACGCACACTCCAAAATGGCAATAAAAAGGCCAGATTGTTGCACAAAATATGAGCCCCTAAACGGTTCAGTAGGCATAAGTATAAAAAAGTTATGGGGGTCAGAATGTGGTGGTATAAAAAAAAAATATTAAGTTAAAATTTATTTTTACAGTCTTTTGACATAAAAAAAACATATACTATGGGGACTCGTTTTTATCGTACTGACCCAGAGAATGAAGTAAATGGGTCAGTTTTGTCATAAACTAAACACTGTGGGAACAAAATCCCTAAAACTGTGGAGGAATTGTCTAGTTTTTCCATTTCTACCCCATTTGGAATTTTTTTTACTGCTTCCCACTACATTTTATGCCATAATTAATGGCATTAGAAAGTGCAACTTGTCTCGCAAAAAATAAGCCCTCATACAGCTATGTGACTGGTAATATAAACAAGTTATTGCTCATGGAAAATAGGTTTTCTATTATATAAAAGAAAATGTGATTTATCAGAGCTGAACACCTTCTTCCATTTGTTTCAAACAGCGGCGGAATGAGCAGTCACGCACTTTCCTGCTAACCTCTGTCCACTGTAAAAGCCCCTACAATTACCCAAGTTGGGCCACAACCAGCCTTGACATGTATTTTTCAGCAATTTACCTTGCCTGCCTGCAGTAGCTTGTGCCAGAAATTGGAACTTGGTTTAGGATCTTCACTCACAGAGGTCAGCAGGGAGACCATGACCGGTCTGTGGGCTATATAGCCCCATCTACAGCAAGTCATGATGCCTTGTCTGTTCTTAGGCGGCCTTGGCCTAGGAAGAACACATCACAAGGCATCATGACTTGATGTATTACCAAAAAACAGGGACCTATCCTATTAACATATACAATTGCCATAAGGCACTAATCCCTTTATTTAACTTGGGTATTAAAACATAACTTTTATTATAATAAATGTATTAATAAAGGAACCCAATGGTTACATATTAAAAA
The DNA here is from genome assembly GCA_033119425.1 of Bufotes viridis. Classification (NCBI taxonomy): domain Eukaryota; kingdom Metazoa; phylum Chordata; class Amphibia; order Anura; family Bufonidae; genus Bufotes; species Bufotes viridis. The sequence continues at coordinate 135,193,406 of CM065594.1, read as the reverse complement.
CGCTGCGGTGCTTACTGTGGAAATAGAAAAAGGACAATGGGAAACACGGGGCTGTGCACTGCTGCCCGTGAGTCCCAGCTAAAGGAGCTTGGAGTGGGGTGACAGTGCTAGGTATAGTCCGTGAGGGGCTGTAAGTGTATCACAGGGAGCGTCCGCTCCTAAAACAGTAATACTGTATGGATCCTCCTAGCAATTAACCGGAACAGCAGCTCCTGATCTCACACCCTAACCCAAAGCTCCTATAGTATTGGTACTAGCTGCTATAGGCACTATAAACCAGTCCAGCCGGACTTAGAATCATTGTTTTTCACACAGTCGCACAGCAGAGATTAAAATAATTCTATCTGCCCCCCGACATGTTTCACCAGTGACCTGGCTTCTTCAGGGGAAAACGGGCAGTGATGAATAAGTCGCCGTTGTTGGGGTTTATAAAACCTCCTGAAATGACGTAGACTGCCTGTTAGCCAATCAAAACGGGGGCTGTATCATGCCCAATCCATAAAAGGTGCCTGGCTAGTGCCAATCATATCTGGCCACCAATGAACAATGGTACCAATAATGCCGTAGGGACACCTACCAATAGCGCGATAGATAGAGCGATGACGGACCTGCGCATCACCGCCTGCGCAAGAAGATAGTGTTCATTCCGGTATCCGGCAACTGTACTGCGCATGACCTGCGCATGCTATGATGCGCCAAAACTTAGTCCATAGACTGCCAGAAGACTCAGGCTTGGGTGTCTGCGCAGAACATAGATGCGCCAGGACTCAGTCACGCTGACCAAGTCAGGAATGTCCCGTAATACGCATGTGCTGCGCACACAAGGTGTGCGCACGCACTTAGACATGGCACCATACCACAAAGGTGAGTTGTATATGCTGGAACAGCACTGGTGCTGGTATAAACAAGTTATTCCCCAGTGGCACGTATGATACAGTCATTATAGATATACAAACCTTGTAAGGTATAAAAAGGCAAATCATAGTGTATTAAATTACATAAAGTGGGCGAAAACAACTTACAAGGGTTCAATAGTAAATAAAGTAAAGTAAAACAAAAATAATAAAGTACATAAGTCTCGATTACTCATAAAGGTTTACAGGAAAGAGGCAAATGTGAAGCCCTCATTAAGGCCATTAGGACTAAGACTATCTAGACGGTAAATCCATCTAGTTTCTTCTTGCAGAAGAATGACGTCAAGGTCACCTCTTCTAACACCAAGGGTCTTTTTGCAAATTCCCCAAAATTAGAGACATTTTGGGTCACTGTCATGATGCAATCTCACATGTCTAGAGACAGAGGTTGCCGTCTTTGTGTTTATATTACTCAGATGTTGACAGATTCTCTTTCTGAATTGCTGGGAGGTCTTGCCCACGTACAGTTTAGGACATGGACACTGTATGGCATAAATAATGCCTTGGGTTTTACAGTTGATGAATTGCTTGATTTTATATTCCTTTCCATCTACAGGATTAGTAAAGGAGCGACATTTTCTTACCTGTGGACAATACACACAGTCACCGCAAGGGTAAGTACCTACAGTGTGGGACGTGAGCCAGGTATTAGTTGATCTAACAAGATGGAAAAAACTCTGAACCAGCAGGTCCTTAAGATTTTTCTCACGTCTGTAAGTGACACTGGGGTTAGGTGTAATAACCGACCTGAGATCATTATCGGCCCATAATATATGCCAGTGTTTTTTGAGGATTTGATGAATTTTCCGATTTTGTGCATCGTATGTACCGATGCATCTGACTTGTTGTCCCTGCGAAGTGCATTGTTTATTTTGTAACAAGGCCGTACGCTCTGTACTTTTTGCTCTTTTATAGGCTCTGTGGAGTACCTTCTTAGGATAGCCTCTACTACGAAACCGGTCATACAGTACTCTACTTTCTTTCTGAAAGCTTCCATCATCTGAACAGTTTCTCCTCGCTCGGATGTATTGGCCAACTGGAATGCCCTGCCGAAGTGGTTTCGGATGGAAGCTAGTCCATTCTAAAAGGGTATTGCCTGCCGTCGGTTTACGGAAGATCTCAGTCAAGATCCGACCCTCTTCATTTAAGGTGAGTTTAAGATCCAGAAAGGTGATCGTGCATTCATTAATATCGGACGTGAATTTCATACCTATATTGTTAGAATTGAGTTTACGTACAAAGTTATGGAATACCTCAGTGGTACCTTCCCAAAGAATTAGAACATCGTCGATGTAGCGTCCCCAAAACAAAATGTGCTGAGTGTATTCTTGTAAATCATTTGCAAAAACTATGGTGTCCTCCCACCACCCTAAAAACAAATTAGCATAATTTGGTGCACATTTACTTCCCATAGCAGTTCCGACTAACTGCAAAAAATAATGGCCATTGAACAAAAAATAATTATGTGTAAGAAGGAAATAAAGCAACGTGAGAACAAATTCATTGTGTGCTGCGAAATGAGTGCTTTTAGTAGAAAGAAAAGTAGAGACAGCCTTAACCCCCAGGTCATGTTGAATATTTGTATAGAGAGATTCTATATCCAGACTGGCCAATTTAGTTGTTGATGTTACTTCGATGTCGTGGAGTTTAGTCAGCACATCCTTGGTGTCTTTGATATAGGAAGTCAAGCACGGCACAAAAGGGGCCAAGAAGGTATCCACATATTGACTGATATTCTCAGTCAAACTGTTATTACCTGAGACGATCGGTCTTCCTGGTATTGGCCATCTTTGTTTATGCACCTTAGGTATTGCATAGATGGTTGCAATAGTGGGATGCATTTTGTAGAGAAACCTGAACTCATCCTTTGAGATCAGGTTTTTGTCCCTTGCATCAATCAAAATCGATTTGAGTTCTGCCAGAAATTTATCCGTAGGATTATAATCAAGCTTCTTATAGGTGTCAGAGAGCGTAAAAGAGAGGCCCTTACTGAGCAGTTTAATGTGCTTTTCTTCCAATACGACACTAGACAGATTAATGACTTTTAGCGGATCAGCTACGCTTTGTTGTTGAAGGCCCATTTCTCTCTGTCCTTTAATGTAGGGCCCTGTCCCAAAAAAGAAGGAGTTACAGATGGGATGTAACTTAACTTAAAGCCTAAATCAAAATTTACTCTACCGTTTTCTCAGTATGGTAACATTGAGACCTTTGTTCAATTAGTCACCCGTGATCTGAAGTCACTCAGTTACAGAACACCTTCGTCTCTCTTGAACTTAGAGGTGGATGAACGTCAGGCCCTATTTGAACTTAACAACAACCAAGAACTAATCATAAAACCCTCAGATAAGGGTGGCAATGTTGTAGTCATGAATGTTGCAGATTATAAACTGATGGTTGAAACCTTGGTCAACCAGACTGACACCTATAAGAAGCTTGATTATAATCCTACGGATAAATTTCTGGCAGAACTCAAATCGATTTTGATTGATGCAAGGGACAAAAACCTGATCTCAAAGGATGAGTTCAGGTTTCTCTACAAAATGCATCCCACTATTGCAACCATCTATGCAATACCTAAGGTGCATAAACAGAGATGGCCAATACCAGGAAGACCGATCGTCTCAGGTAATAACAGTTTGACTGAGAATATCAGTCAATATGTGGATACCTTCTTGGCCCCTTTTGTGCCGTGCTTGACTTCCTATATCAAAGACACCAAGGATGTGCTGACTAAACTCCACGACATCGAAGTAACATCAACAACTAAATTGGCCAGTCTGGATATAGAATCTCTCTATACAAATATTCAACATGACCTGGGGGTTAAGGCTGTCTCTACTTTTCTTTCTACTAAAAGCACTCATTTCGCAGCACACAATGAATTTGTTCTCACGTTGCTTTATTTCCTTCTTACACATAATTATTTTTTGTTCAATGGCCATTATTTTTTGCAGTTAGTCGGAACTGCTATGGGAAGTAAATGTGCACCAAATTATGCTAATTTGTTTTTAGGGTGGTGGGAGGACACCATAGTTTTTGCAAATGATTTACAAGAATACACTCAGCACATTTTGTTTTGGGGACGCTACATCGACGATGTTCTAATTCTTTGGGAAGGTACCACTGAGGTATTCCATAACTTTGTACGTAAACTCAATTCTAACAATATAGGTATGAAATTCACGTCCGATATTAATGAATGCACTATCACCTTTCTGGATCTTAAACTCACCTTAAATGAAGAGGGTCGGATCTTGACTGAGATCTTCCGTAAACTGACGGCAGGCAATACCCCTTTAGAATGGACTAGCTTCCATCCGAAACCACTTCGGCAGGGCATTCCAGTTGGCCAATACATCCGAGCGAGGAGAAACTGTTCAGATGATGGAAGCTTTCAGAAAGAAAGTAGAGTACTGTATGACCGGTTTCGTAGTAGAGGCTATCCTAAGAAGGTACTCCACAGAGCCTATAAAAGAGCAAAAAGTACAGAGCGTACGGCCTTGTTACAAAATAAACAATGCACTTCGCAGGGACAACAAGTCAGATGCATCGGTACATACGATGCACAAAATCGGAAAATTCATCAAATCCTCAAAAAACACTGGCATATATTATGGGCCGATAATGATCTCAGGTCGGTTATTACACCTAACCCCAGTGTCACTTACAGACGTGGGAAAAATCTTAAGGACCTGCTGGTTCAGAGTTATTTCCATCCTGTTAGATCAACTAATACCTGGCTCACGTCCCACACTGTAGGTACTTACCCTTGCGGTGACTGTGTGTATTGTCCACAGGTAAGAAAATGTCGCTCCTTTACTAATCCTGTAGATGGAAAGGAATATAAAATCAAGCAATTCATCAACTGTAAAACACAAGGCATTATTTATGCCATACAGTGTCCATGTCCTAAACTGTACGTGGGCAAGACCTCCCAGCAATTCAGAAAGAGAATCTGTCAACATCTGAGTAATATAAACACAAAGACGGCAACCTCTGTCTCTAGACATGTGAGATTGCATCATGACAGTGACCCAAAATGTCTCCAATTTTGGGGAATTTGCAAAAAGACCCTTGGTGTTAGAAGAGGTGACCTTGACGTCATTCTTCTGCAAGAAGAAACTAGATGGATTTACCGTCTAGATAGTCTTAGTCCTAATGGCCTTAATGAGGGCTTCACATTTGCCTCTTTCCTGTAAACCTTTATGAGTAATCGAGACTTATGTACTTTATTATTTTTGTTTTACTTTACTTTATTTACTATTGAACCCTTGTAAGTTGTTTTCGCCTACTTTATGTAATTTAATACACTATGATTTGCCTTTTTATACCTTACAAGGTTTGTATATCTATAATGACTGTATCATACGTGCCACTGGGGAATAACTTGTTTATTCCAGCACCAGTGCTGTTCCAGCATATACTACTCACCTTTGTGGTATGGTGCCATGTCTAAGTACGTGCGCACACCTTGTGTGCGCAGCACATGCGTATTACCGGACATTCCTGACTTGGTCAGCGTGACTGAGTCCTGGCGCATCTATGTTCTGCGCAGACACCCAAGCCTGAGTCTTCTGGCAGTCTATGGACTAAGTTTTGGCGCATCATAGCATGCGCAGGTCATGCGCAGTACAGTTGCCGGATACCGGAATGAACACTATCTTCTTGCGCAGGCGGTGATGCGCAGGTCCGTCATCGCTCTATCTATCGCGCTATTGGTAGGTGTCCCTACGGCATTATGGGTACCATTGTTCATTGGTGGCCAGATATGATTGGCACTAGCCAGGCACCTTTTATGGATTGGGCATGATACAGCCCCCGTTTTGATTGGCTAACAGGCAGTCTACGTCATTTCAGGAGGTTTTATAAACCCCAACAACGGCGACTTATTCATCACTGCCCGTTTTCCCCTGAAGAAGCCAGGTCACTGGTGAAACATGTCGGGGGGCAGATAGAATTATTTTAATCTCTGCTGTGCGACTGTGTGAAAAACAATGATTCTAAGTCCGGCTGGACTGGTTTATAGTGCCTATAGCAGCTAGTACCAATACTATAGGAGCTTTGGGTTAGGGTGTGAGATCAGGAGCTGCTGTTCCGGTTAATTGCTAGGAGGATCCATACAGTATTACTGTTTTAGGAGCGGACGCTCCCTGTGATACACTTACAGCCCCTCACGGACTATACCTAGCACTGTCACCCCACTCCAAGCTCCTTTAGCTGGGACTCACGGGCAGCAGTGCACAGCCCCGTGTTTCCCATTGTCCTTTTTCTATTTCCACAGTAAGCACCGCAGCGTTTTTAATATGTAACCATTGGGTTCCTTTATTAATACATTTATTATAATAAAAGTTATGTTTTAATACCCAAGTTAAATAAAGGGATTAGTGCCTTATGGCAATTGTATATGACTTGATGTATGGGGCTGAATAGCCCACAAACCAGTCATGGTCTCCCTGCTGACCTCTGTCCACAGCAAAAAGCCCCTCCAATGACCTAAGTTGGGCCATAACCAGCATTAACTTTGTTTTTTTTAAGCAATTTACGCTGCCTGCCTGCCTGCAGTAGCTTGTGCCAGATTGGAACTTGGTCTAGTGGGTCTTCACTAGTCACCAAGTCCATACACATCAATCAGCCTTGTTTTGAGTGTCAGATACTCACTCAGCTGTCACTATTCAAATACTACCTTACTGTAGTCACTTCACGTTCAGTTGCAGCACTGCAGCAGAGGAGCAGCACTCCACTCTGGGCTGAAACAGCAGGAAGGTGGACGCGTGGTGCGGTGCCGCGTGTCGTGTGTGTTCTGTGAGGCGCAGAACGCAGTTGATAAGAAATCCGGCCTCAGCGCGGCCTATACAGACGTCGACGTCAGCAACGTCACGTGACGACTGACGTCACCGTGACGGCGCGCATCCGCGCCGCACAGAATGCCATGGCCGGCCCTTCCTCTCCTCCTCACTGTGACTCCGGGTGACAGGCCCCGCCTCCCGGCATGACGTAAATGTAAAGTAGGCGTAGCTGCGCCGAATCCAGCCACCGGCCCCATAGCCTGTGGCTGCCTGCCTCTGCCCAGTCAATGCCTGGTGATGTATATGGATTGGTGAGATAACCCAACTAAATGCATGTACTTGCGCACGACCAGTCACGGGGGAATTTTCTCTGTACTGGGCAGCGGCGAAGTGCCTGACTGCTCAGTCCGCTCCTGATGGTTGATAAAAAATCTGGCTGCACACCATTTTTTATCAACTATGTCTGCTTGATGGATATGCACCTGTGATTCTGAATGGTCTAGTCTAAATTTTCTTGTAGTATATATTGAGGGTAGCGGCCTCTTTTAGACTGAACAACGACCATCTATCTAGGGACAGCTGAGCAGAGTATCAATGTAGCTGGTTCCTACACTTTCCGTGAAAATTGTAGTCTTAGGTAAGTCCAAGAAAGGCGGTATATTAGTGTTAGGGACCCATCTGCGGAAGCCACCTTGATGCCTGCCACTCGTTTGATAAAAAAAAGTGCGCTAAGAGCTTCCATTGACTCATTTATAGTAGGTTTAATACCACTTTTATTTAGATTGATTCCCATTTCTCAGTTCTATTGTTTGCATGTATAATGGTGTGCAGTCATTTTTTGATCAACCATGCTAGAAAACAAATGGGGAAAATATTATTAGTATTTAAGACTTAAATTAATGATGTCACTAAGGGGTTAAAAATGCAATAGTGTCCCTTGAATTGTGCGCCAACAAGATTTCCCACAGACACACATTAAAAATCTACAATAAAAAAGTGACATTTTTGGGAGGGTTTTCCCAATTTTAATGTGACTGTTAAGAGGTTAATGTAAATAATAAGAAGCGGTATAGAATGGAAAATGGACAAAGGCATATGAATAGACAAATATAATGAAGGGTTAAACAATTAAGGGAGACTTCACATCATCGTTATTTTTCTTTCTTCTGATCTGTCAGAAGAACAGAAAAATGTAAAAAAAAAAAAAAAAAACATCCTGTACATCACTTATGCAGTTTTGGCATCCATTTGAGCCATTTCCGTCTGGTACCTTTTTTTCTGTCTTAAAAACACATTTGGCCCATCTAGTCTGCCCAATATGCTGAATACTATGAATAGCCCCAGGCCCTATCTTATATGAAGGATGGCCTTATGCCTATCCCATGCATGCTTAAACTCCTTCACTGTATTTGCAGCTACCACTACAACTGCAGGAAGGCTATTCCATGCGTCCACTACTCTCTCAGTAAAGTAATTCTTCCTGATATTACTTTTAAACCTTTGCCCCTCTTATTTAAAACTAATGTCCTCTTGTAGCAGTTTTTCTTCTTTTAAATATTCTCTCCTCTTTTACCGTGATGATTCCCTTTATGTATTTAAAAGTTTCTATCATATCCCCTCTGTCTATTCTTACTTCCATGCTATACATGTTAAGGTCCTTTAACCTTTCCTGGTAAGTTTTGTCCTGCAATCCATGTACTAGTTTAGTAGCTCTTCTCTGAACTCTCTCCAAAGTTTCAATATCCTTCAATAGCATTATTACAGACTGAGAGAGTAAAATGAAAATATATATAGGGATTGCATGAATTGCATGCATGGATCAATAAATAAATGGGTAAATGAATGAGAGTAGTAGCTTGTTGGAAAAGAGTATGTAAGGGATCAAGTGATATGAATATACATTATCTATAATACTAAAATCCCTCTGTGCGTAGTGTACGTGCAAGTGTGCCGATTTGCCAAGTGCGCATGCACTATGGGGGCTTCTAGTGAGGCAACAAAGAAGTGGTATTTTATATGGGGGGCTCTGTGTGGTACTAGTATTATCAGGGGGTTTATCTGTTTCTGCAGTATAGTATTGGGGAGCACAGCAGCACAGTATTGGGGGTAGTAGGATGATTTTTCCAAAAGATGGGAGGATGATGGAAAAGTAGTGAATAGAGATGAGCGAACACCTGGATGTTGGCCGAACTTCCCTAAAATGTTCGGGTTCGTGATCCGAAGTCGACCCGAACTTTATCCCGAACCCGAACCCATTGAAGTCAATGGGGACCCGAACTTTTAGGCACTAAAAAGGCTGTAAAATAGTCCAGGAAAGGGCTAGAGGGCTGCAAAAGGCAGCAAAATGTAGGTAAATGCCCTGGAAACAAATGTGGATAGGGAAATGAATTAAAATAAAATAAATAAAAATTAACCAATATCAATTGGAGAGAGGTCCCATAGCAGAGAATTATGCGTCATATCATCCACCACTGGAGAAGGCCACTTTCAGTTATTTCGGCCCCAGCACCCAGACAGAGGAGAGAGGTCCCACAGCAAGGAATAAGGTGTCATATCACCAACCACTGGAGAAGGCCACTTTCAGTTATTTTGGCCCAGCACCCAGACAGAGGAGAGAGGTCCCACAGCAAGGAATAAGGTGTCATTTCCCCCACCACTGGAGAAGGCCACTTTCAGTTATTTTGGCCCCAGCACCCAGACAGAGGAGAGAGGTCCCACAGCAAGGAATCATGCATCATATCACTCACCACTGGAGAAGGCCACTTTCAGTTATTTCGGCCCCAGCACCCAGACAGAGGAGAGAGGTCCCACAGCAAGGAATAAGGCGTCATATCACCCACCACTGGAGAAGGCCACTTTCAGTTATTTCGGCCCCAGCACCCAGACAGAGGAGAGAGGTCCCACAGCAAGGAATCATGGATCAAATCACCCACCACTGGAGAAGGCCACTTTCAGTTATTTCGGCCCCAGCACCCAGACAGAGGAGAGATTCATTCAACTTTGGGTTGCACCGCAAGATCATGGTAAAGTAAAAAAATGAGGATTCAATAAAGAAGTACCCCGGAGTACAAGAACACATGGTTGAGGGGGAGGCAGTTATAAATGTCTATTCTGCCCAAGGGAGGCACAGGTCCTGTGGGATCCATGCCTGGTTCATTTTTATGAACGTCAGCTTGTCCACGTTGGATGTGGACAGGCGGCTGTGTTTGTCAGTAATGACGCCCCCTGCCGTGCTGAATACACGTTCAGACAAAACGCTGGCCGCCGGGCAGGCAAGCACCTCCAAGGCATAAAATGTTAACTTAGGCCACGTGGACAATTTGGAGACCCAGAAGTTGAATGGGGCCGAACCATCAGTCAGTACGTGGAGGGGTGTGCAGACTTACTGTTCAACCATGTTAGTGAAATGCTGCCTCCTGCTAACACGTTCCGTATCAGGTGGTGGTGCAGTTAGCTGTGGCATGGAGACAAAACTTTTCCACATTTCTGCCATGCTAACCCTGCCCTCAGAGGAGCTGGCCGTGACACAGCTGCATTGGCGACCTCTTGCTCCTCCTCTGCCTTCGCCTTGGGCTTCCACCTGTTCCCCTGTGACATTTGGGAATGCTCTCAGGAGCGCGCCTACCAGCGTGCGCTTGTAGGGAATCCAGCAGGGTGGCAACCCAGTAGTCCGCACACGTTAAAATGTGGGCAACTCTGCTGTCATTGCGCAGGCACTGCGGCATGTAGTCGCTCATGTGTGCCAGACTCCCCAGAGGTAAGGACAAGCTGTCCTCTGTGGGAGGCATATCGTCATTGTCCTCCGTATCCCCCCAGCCACGCACCAGTGATGGGCCTGAGCTGTGTCGGGTGCCACCCCGCTGTGAACCTGCTTCATCCTCATCCTCCTCCACCTCATCCTCCTCGTCCTCCAGTAGTGGGCCCTGGCTGGCCACATTTGTACCTGGCCTCTGCTGTTCCAAAAAACCTCCCTCTGAGCCACTTCTAACAGACTGGCCTGAAAGTGCTAAAAAGGCCCCTCATCCTCCTCATCCTCCTCCTCCTCCTCCTGGGCCACCTCCTCTTCCATCATCACCCTAAGAGTTTTCTCAAGGAGACATAGAATTGGTATTGTAACGCAGATAACGGTGTCATCGCCACTGGCCATATTGGTGGAGTACTCGAAACAGCACAACAGGGCACACAGGTCTCGCATGGAGGCCCAAATCATTGGTGGTGAAGTGGTGCTGTTCCGCAGTGCGACTGACGCGTGCGTGCTGCAGCTGAAACTCCACTATGGCCTGCTGCTGCTCGCACAGTCTCTCCAGCATGTGCAAGGTGGAGTTCCACCTGGTGGGCACGTCGTATATGCCTCATGAGCGGGAAGGCCGAAGTTACGCTGTAGCGCAGACAGGCGAGCAGCGGCAGGATGTGAACACCGGAAGCGCGCACAGACGGCCCGCACTTTATGCAGCAGCTCTGACATGTTGGGGTAGTTGTGAATGAACTTCTGCACCACCAAATTCAGCACATGCGCCAGGCAAGGGATGTGCATCAAACCGGCTAGTCGAAGTTTGCGACGAGATTTCGCCCATTATTGCACACCACCAGGCCGGGTATTGAGGTTCAATACCCCGCCACAACTCCTGCGTGGTGTGGGGCGTGTCCCCCAAACATATGAGTTTCAGAATGGCCTGCTGACGTTTACGGCTGTGCTGAAGTTGGTGGTGAAGGTTTATGGCTGACTGGATGAGCTGGTGGAAGCAGAGGAGGAGGAAGCCGAGTAGGAGGAGGAGGCTACAGGAGGCAAAGAATTATGCCCTGCGATCCTTGGCGGAGGAAGGACGTGCGCCAAGAAACTCTCCGCCTGGGGCCCAGCCGCCACTACATTTACCCAGTGTGCAGTTAGGGAGATATAGCGTCCCTGGCTGTGCTTACTGGTCCACGTATCTGTGGTTAGGTGGACCTTGCCACAGATGGCGTTGCACAGTGCACACTTGATTTTATCGGATACTTGGTTGTGCAGGGAAGGCACGGCTGTCTTGGAGAAGTAGTGGCGGCTGGGAACAACATACTGTGGGACAGCCATGGACATCAGCTGTTTGAAGCTGTCTGTGTCCACCAGCCTGAATGACAGCATTTCAAAGGCCAGTAGTTTAGAAATGCTGGCATTCAGGCCCAAGGCTCGAGGGTGGCTAGGTGGTTAATTTACGCTTTGTGAGATGGAGAGCTAAACGCTGCCGTGTGACATGGTGGAGATGCTTGGTTACGTAGGTGGTGGGGTCAGTGGCACATCCTCTGTTTGGTGGGCGGCAGGTGCCAACGTTCCTCCCGAGGCTGAGCAAGAGGCCGAGGCAGCAGCAGAAGAGGGAGCAGGGGGAGCCTGAGTGAGGTCCTTGCGTTTAAGGTGTTTACTCCACTGCAGTTCATGCTTTGCATATAGATGCCTGGTCATGCAGGTTGGGCTTAGGTTAAGAACGTTAATGCCTCGCTTCAGGCTCTGATGGCACAGCATGAAAACCACTCGGGTCTTGTCGTCAGCACATTGTTTTTAGAAGTGCCATGCCAGGGAACTCCTTGAAGCTGCCGTCGGGGTGTTCGTTCCCTGGTGGCGGTGTCCAGTAGCAGGCGAACTCTCTTGGAGGTGGCAGTTCTGCTTTTGCCCCCTGCTCCATCTTTTGCTACCCTGTTGGCTTGGTCTCACCACTGCCTCTTCCTCTAACCTATAAGTCAGTGGCACGACCTTCATTACATGTGGGGTCTAGGACCTCATCGTCCCCTGCATCGTCTTCCACACAGTCTTCCTCCCTGACCTCATGTTCGGTCTGCACACTGCAGAAAGACGCAGCAGTTGGCACCTGTGTTTCGTCATCATCAGAGACGTGCGGACTCCGATGAGGTGGTATTCCCATGTCCTCATCATCAGGAAACATCAGTGGTTGTGCATCAGTGCATTCTATGTCTTCCATCACTGGGGAAGGGCTAGGTGGATTCACTTGGGAAACCCTGCCAGCAGAGTCTTCAAACAGCATAAGAGACTGCTGCATAACTTGAGGCTCAGACAGTTTCCCTGATATGCATGGGGGTGATGTGACAGACTGATGGGCCTGGTTTTCAGGTGCCACCTGTGCGCTTTATTCAGAAGACTGGGTGGGAGATAATGTTGTGAACGTGCTGGATACACTGTCGGCCACCCAATTGACTAGCGCCTGTACCTGTTCAGGACTTACCTTCCTTAGAACGGCATTGGGCCCCACCAAATATCGCTGTAAATTCTGGCGGGTACTGGAACCTGAGGTAGTTGGTTTACTAGGACGTGTGGCTGTGGCAGAATGGCCACGTACTCTCCCAGCACCAGGGGGTACACTAACACCACCACGACCGCATCCGCATCCCTTACTAGAGGTTTTCCTCATTGTTACCATTCACCAAGCACCACAATAAGAAAAAAAATATTTGGCCCAATCTATTGATTTCAAATTCAGGCCTTTTCTTACAGGCACCTAACACTATATGCCTATTTATTTATGTAGCGCATTACACTAATCCAGGAACAGCAGTAACCACTGATTTAGGGGAATATCTCTTTTAGGGCTAGTATTTAGGCCCTGGATGAAAGGTATCCTTTTATGGACAGATTTACACTTGGAGATGCACAGTAGCGTGAGAAAAAATATGTAGGATTATGCCTTCAGCAATTGTATTTTAACACTTTGTGTAATATACCCTTTAAGGGACAGAAATACAATGGGAGATGCACGGTAGCGTGTGAAGTTATTGAGGATGACCCTCTCAGCACTTGTATATACAACTTGAGTGTAATATACCCTTTTAAGGACAGATTAACACTTGGCCTGCAACAGCTGGAAAACCAGATTCAGGGTATTGCTATATTGGCAATTGAATTTCACCCCAGAACAAAATATATGTTTTGGCGGACAATATTATACTTTGCCAGCCACAGCTGTGACACAAGATTTATGGTATTGCTATTTTGGCAATTGAATTTCTTCCCAGAACAAAATATATGTTTTGGCGGACACTATTATAGTTTGCCGGCCAATGCTGGGACACCAGATTAAGGGGAATGCTATTTTTGCAAGTGAATTTCTTCCCAGAACAAAATATATGTTTTGGCGGACACTATTATAGTTTGCCAGCAAGTGCTGGGACACCAGATTTAGGGGATTGCTATTTTGGCAATTGAATTTCACCCCAGAACAAAATATATGTTTTGGCGGACACTATGGTAGTTTGCCAGCCAGTGCTGAGACACCAGATAAAGGGGATTGGTATTTTGGCAAATGAATTTCACCCCAGAACAAAATATATGTTTTGGTGGACACTATTATAGTTTGCCAGACACAGCTGTGACACCAGATTTATGGTATTGCTATTTTGGCAATTGAATTTCACCACAGAACAAAATATATGTTTTAGCGGACACTATTATAGTTTGCCAGCCAGTGCTGAGACATCAGATTTATGGTATTGCTATTTTGGCAAATAAATTTCACACCAGAACAGAATATATGTTTTGGCGGACACTATTATAGTTTGCCAGCTAGTGCTGGGACACCAGATTTAGGGGATTGCTATTTTCGTAATTGAATTTCACCCCAGAACAAAATATATTTTTTGGCGGACATTATTATAGTTTGCCAGACACAGCTGTGACACCAGATTTAGGGGATTGCTATTTTGGCAATTGAATTTCACCCCAGAACAAAATATATGTTTTGGCGGACACTATTATAGTTTGCCAGCCAGTACTGGGACACCAGATTACGAGGATTGCTATTTTGGCAAGTGAATTTCACCCCAGAACAAAATATATGTTTTGGTGGACACTATTATAGTTTGCCAGACACAGCTGTGACACCAGATTTATGGTATTGCTATTTTGGCAATTGAATTTCACCACAGAACAAAATATATGTTTTAGCGGACACTATTATAGTTTGCCAGCCAGTGCTGGGACACCAGATTACGGGGATTGCTATTTTGGCAAGTGAATTTCACCCCAGAACAAAATATATGTTTTGGCGGACACTATGGTAGTTTGCCAGCCAGTGCTGAGACACCAGATAAAGGGGATTGGTATTTTGGCAAATGAATTTCACCCCAGAACAAAATATATGTTTTGGTGGACACTATTATAGTTTGCCAGACACAGCTGTGACACCAGATTTATGGTATTGCTATTTTGGCAATTGAATTTCACCACAGAACAAAATATATGTTTTAGCGGACACTATTATAGTTTGCCAGCCAGTGCTGAGACATCAGATTTATGGTATTGCTATTTTGGCAAATGAATTTCACGCCAGAACAGAATATATGTTTTGGCAGACACTATTATAGTTTGCCAGCTAGTGCTGGGACACCAGATTTAGGGATTGCTATTTTGGTAATTGAATTTCACCCCAGAACAAAATATATTTTTTGGCGGACATTATTATAGTTTGCCAGCCACAGCTGTGACACCAGATTTAGGGGATTGCTATTTTGGTAATTGAATTTCACCCCAGAACAAAATATATGTTTTGGCGGACACTATTATAGTTTGCCAGCCAGTACTGGGACACCAGATTACGAGGATTGCTATTTTGGCAAGTGAATTTCACCCCAGAACAAAATATATGTTTTGGTGGACACTATTATAGTTTGCCAGACACAGCTGTGACACCAGATTTATGGTATTGCTATTTTGGCAATTGAATTTCACCACAGAACAAAATATATGTTTTAGCGGACACTATTATAGTTTGCCAGCCAGTGCTGGGACACCAGATTACGGGGATTGCTATTTTGGCAAGTGAATTTCACCCCAGAACAAAATATATGTTTTGGCGGACACTATTATAGTTTGCCAGCCAGAGCTGGGACACCAGATTAAGGGGAATGCTATTTTTGCAAGTGAATTTCTTCCCAGAACAAAATATATGTTTTGGCGGACACTATTATAGTTTGCCAGCAAGTGCTGGGACACCAGATTTAGGGGATTGCTATTTTGGCAAATGAATTTCACCCCAGAACAAAATATATGTTTTGGTGGACACTATTATAGTTTGCCAGACACAGCTGTGACACCAGATTTATGGTATTGCTATTTTGGCAATTGAATTTCACCACAGAACAAAATATATGTTTTAGCGGACACTATTATAGTTTGCCAGCCAGTGCTGAGACATCAGATTTATGGTATTGCTATTTTGGCAAATGAATTTCACGCCAGAACAGAATATATGTTTTGGCGGACACTATTATAGTTTGCCAGCTAGTGCTGGGACACCAGATTTAGGGGATTGCTATTTTGGTAATTGAATTTCACCCCAGAACAAAATATATTTTTTGGCGGACATTATTATAGTTTGCCAGCCACAGCTGTGACATCAGATTTATGGTATTGCTATTTTGGCAAATGAATTTCACGCCAGAACAGAATATATGTTTTGGCGGACACTATTATAGTTTGCCAGCCAGTGCTGGGACACCAGATTTAGGGGATTGCTATTTTGGCAATTGAATTTCACCCCAGAACAAAATATATGTTTTGGCGGACACTATTATAGTTTGCCAGCCACTTCTGGGACACCAGATTTAGGGGATTGCTATTTTGGCAATTGAATTTCACCCCAGAACATAATATATGTTTTGGCGGACACTATTATAGTTTGCCAGCCAGTGCTGGGACACCAGATTTAGGGGATTGCTATTTTGGCAATTGAATTTCACCCCAGAACAAAATATATGTTTTGGCGGACACTATTATAGTTTGCCAGCCAGTACTGGGACACCAGATTACGAGGATTGCTATTTTGGCAAGTGAATTTCACCCCAGAACAAAATATATGTTTTGGTGGACACTATTATAGTTTGCCAGACACAGCTGTGACACCAGATTTATGGTATTGCTATTTTGGCAATTGAATTTCACCACAGAACAAAATATATGTTTTAGCGGACACTATTATAGTTTGCCAGCCAGTGCTGGGACACCAGATTACGGGATTGCTATTTTGGCAAGTGAATTTCACCCCAGAACAAAATATATGTTTTGGCGGACACTATGGTAGTTTGCCAGCCAGTGCTGAGACACCAGATAAAGGGGATTGGTATTTTGGCAAATGAATTTCACCCCAGAACAAAATATATGTTTTGGTGGACACTATTATAGTTTGCCAGACACAGCTGTGACACCAGATTTATGGTATTGCTATTTTGGCAATTGAATTTCACCACAGAACAAAATATATGTTTTAGCGGACACTATTATAGTTTGCCAGCCAGTGCTGAGACATCAGATTTATGGTATTGCTATTTTGGCAAATGAATTTCACGCCAGAACAGAATATATGTTTTGGCAGACACTATTATAGTTTGCCAGCTAGTGCTGGGACAAAAAGATTTAGGGGATTGCTATTTTGGTAATTGAATTTCACCCCAGAACAAAATATATTTTTTGGCGGACATTATTATAGTTTGCCAGCCACAGCTGTGACACCAGATTTAGGGGATTGCTATTTTGGTAATTGAATTTCACCCCAGAACAAAATATATGTTTTGGCGGACACTATTATAGTTTGCCAGCCAGTACTGGGACACCAGATTACGAGGATTGCTATTTTGGCAAGTGAATTTCACCCCAGAACAAAATATATGTTTTGGTGGAAACTATTATAGTTTGCCAGACACAGCTGTGACACCAGATTTATGGTATTGCTATTTTGGCAATTGAATTTCACCACAGAACAAAATATATGTTTTAGCGGACACTATTATAGTTTGCCAGCCAGTGCTGGGACACCAGATTACGGGGATTGCTATTTTGGCAAGTGAATTTCACCCCAGAACAAAATATATGTTTTGGCGGACACTATTATAGTTTGCCAGCCAGAGCTGGGACACCAGATTAAGGCGAATGCTATTTTTGCAAGTGAATTTCTTCCCAGAACAAAATATATGTTTTGGCGGACACTATTATAGTTTGCCAGCAAGTGCTGGGACACCAGATTTAGGGGATTGCTATTTTGGCAAATGAATTTCACCCCAGAACAAAATATATGTTTTGGTGGACACTATTATAGTTTGCCAGACACAGCTGTGACACCAGATTTATGGTATTGCTATTTTGGCAATTGAATTTCACCACAGAACAAAATATATGTTTTAGCGGACACTATTATAGTTTGCCAGCCAGTGCTGAGACATCAGATTTATGGTATTGCTATTTTGGCAAATGAATTTCACGCCAGAACAGAATATATGTTTTGGCGGACACTATTATAGTTTGCCAGCTAGTGCTGGGACACCAGATTTAGGGATTGCTATTTTGGTAATTGAATTTCACCCCAGAACAAAATATATTTTTTGGCGGACATTATTATAGTTTGCCAGCCACAGCTGTGACATCAGATTTATGGTATTGCTATTTTGGCAAATGAATTTCACGCCAGAACAGAATATATGTTTTGGCGGACACTATTATAGTTTGCCAGCCAGTGCTGGGACACCAGATTTAGGGGATTGCTATTTTGGCAATTGAATTTCACCCCAGAACAAAATATATGTTTTGGCGGACACTATTATAGTTTGCCAGCCACTTCTGGGACACCAGATTTAGGGGATTGCTATTTTGGCAATTGAATTTCACCCCAGAACAAAATATATGTTTTGGCGGACACTATTATAGTTTGCCAGCCAGTGCTGGGACACCAGATTACGGGGATTGCTATTTTGGCAAGTGAATTTCACCCCAGAACAAAATATATGTTTTGGCGGACACTGTTATAGTTTGACAGCCAGAGCTGGGACACCAGATTAAGGGGAATGCTATTTTTGCAAGTGAATTTCTTCCCAGAACAAAATATATGTTTTGGCGGACACTATTATAGTTTGCCAGCAAGTGCTGGGACACCAGATTTAGGGGTTGCTATTTTGGCAATTGAATTTCACCCCAGAACAAAATATATGTTTTGGCGGACACTATGGTAGTTTGCCAGCCAGTGCTGAGACACCAGATTTAGGGGATTGGTATTTTGGCAAATGAATTTCACCCCAGAACAAAATATATGTTTTGGTGGACACTATTATAGTTTGCCAGACAGCAGCTGTGACACCAGATTTATGGTATTGCTATTTTGGCAAATAAATTTCACCACCAGAACAGAATATATGTTTTAGCGGACACTATTATAGTTTGCCAGCCAGTGCTGGGACACCAGATTTAGGGGATTGCTATTTTGGTAATTGAATTTCACCCCAGAACAAAATATATTTTTTGGCGGACATTATTATAGTTTGCCAGCCACAGCTGTGACACCAGATTTAGGGGATTGCTATTTTGGCAATTGAATTTAACCCCAGAACAAAATATATGTTTTGGCGGACACTATTATAGTTTGCCAGCCAGTACTGGGACACCAGATTACGAGGATTGCTATTTTGGCAAGTGAATTTCACCCCAGAACAAAATGTATGTTTAGGCGGACACTATTATAGTTTGCCAGCCAGTGATGGGACACCAGATTAAGGGGAATGCTATTTTTGCAAGTGAATTTCTTCCCAGAACAAAATATATGCTTTGGCGGACACTATTATAGTTTTCCAGCCAGTGCTAGGACACCAGATTTATGGTATTGCTATTTTGGCAATTCAATTTCACACCAGAACAAAATATATTTTTTAGCGGACACTTTTATAGTTTGCCAGTAAGTGCTGGGACACCAGATATAGGGGATTGTTACTTTGCCAAGTGAATTTAACCCCAGAACAAAATGTATGTTTTGGCGGACACTATTATAGTTTGCCAGCCAGTGCTGGGACACCAGACTTATGGTATTGCTATTTTGGCAATTGAATTTAACCCCAGAACAAAATAAATGTTTTGGCGGACACTATTATAGTTTGCCAGCCAGTGCTGGGACACCAGATTACGGGGATTGCTATTTTTACAAGTGAATTTCACCACAGAACAAAATATGAGTTTTGGCGGACACTATTATAGTTTGCCAGCCAGTGCTGGGACACCAGATAAAGGTGATTGCTATTTTGGCAAATGAATTTCACCCCAGAACAAAATATATGTTTTGGCGGACACTATTATAGTTTGCCAGCCAGTGCTGGGACACCAGATTAATGGGATTGCTATTTTGGCAAGTGAATTTAACCCAAGAACAAAATATATGTTTTGGCGGACACTATTATAGTTTGCCAGCCAGTGCTGGGGCACCAGATTTAGGGGATTGCTATTTTGGCAATTGAATTTCACCACAGAACATAATATATGTTTTGGCAGACACTATTATAGTTTGCCAGCCACAGATGTGACACCAGATTTATGGTATTGCTATTTTGGCAATTGAATTTCACCACAGAACAAAATAAATGTTTTTGCGGAAACTATTATTGTTTTCCAGCCAGTGCTGTGACACCAGATTTATGGTATTGCTATTTTGGCAATTGAATTTCACCCCAGAACAAAATATATTTTTTGGCGGACAGTTTTATTGTTTGCCAGTCAGTGCTGGGACACCAGAAATAGGGGATTGCTACTTTGGCAAGTGAATTTAACCCCAGATCAAAATATATATTTTGGCGGACACTATTATAGTTTGCCAGCCAGTGCTGGGACACCAGATTTATGGTATTGCTATTTTGGCAATTGAATTTTGCCACAGAACAAAATATATGTTTTGGCGGACACTATTATAGTTTGCGAGCCAGTGCTGGGACACCAGATTTAGGGGATTGCAATTTTGGCAATTGAATTTCACCCCAGAACAAAATATATGTTTTGGCGGACACTATTATAGTTTGCCAGCCACAGCTGGGACACCAGATTTATGGTATTGCTATTTTGGCAATTGAATTTCACCCCAGAACAAAATATATGTTTTGGCGGACACTATTATAGTTTGCCAGCCAGTGCTGGGACACCAGTTTTATGGTATTGCTATTTTGGCAATTGAATTTCACCCCAGAACAAAATATATGTTTGGCGGACACTATTATAGTTTGCCAGCCACTTCTGGGACACCAGATTTATGGTACTGCTATTTTGTTAATTGAATTTCAACACAGAAAAAAAAATATGTTTTTGCTGACATGATTATAGTTTGCCAGCCAGTGCTGTGACACCCGATTTATGGTATTGCTATTGTGGCAATTGAATTTCACCCCAGAACAAAATATATGTTTTGGCGGACACTATTAGAGTTTGCCAACCAGTGATGGGACACCAGATTTAGGGGATTGCTATTTTGACAATTAAATTTCACCCCAGAACAAAATATATGTTTTGGCGGACACTTTTATAGTTTGCCAACCAGTGCTGGGACATTAAAATTTATGGTATTGCTATTTTCGCAATTGAATTTCACCCCAGAACAAAATATATGTTTTGGCGAGCACTATTATAGTTTGCCAGCCAGTGCTGGGACACCAGATTAAGGGGATTGCTATTTTGGCAATTGAATTTCACCCCAGAACAAAATAAATGTTTTGGCGGACACTATTATAGTTTGCCAGCCAGAGCTGGGACACCAGATTTATGGTTTTGCTATTGTGGCAATTGAATTTCACTCCAGAACAAAATATATGTTTTAGCGGTCACTATTATAGTTTGCCAGCCACAGTTGTGACACCAGATTTAGGGGATTGCTATTTTGGCAAATGAATTTAACCCCAGAACAAAATATATGTTTTCGCGGCCACTATTATAGTTTGTTAGCCAGTGCTGGGACACCAGATTAAGGGGATTGCTATTTTGGCAAATGAATTTCACCCCAGAACAAAATATATGTTTTGGCGGACACTATTATACTTTGCCAGCCAGTGCTGGGACACCAGATTTATGGTATTGCTATTTTGGCAATTGAATTTCACCACAGAACAAAATATATGTTTTGGCGGACACTATTATAGTTTGCCAGCCAGTGCTGGGACACCAGATTTAGGGATTGCTATTTTGGCAATTGAATTTCAACCAAGAACAAAATATATGTTTTGGCGGACACTATTATAGTTTGTCAGCCATTGCTGTGACACCAAATTTATGGTATTGCTATTTTACCTATTGAATTTCACCCCAGAACAAAATATATGTTTTGGCGGACACTATTATAGTTTGCCAGCCAGTGCTGGGACACCAGATTTAGGGGATTGCTATTTTGTCAATTGAATTTCACCCCAGAACAAAATAAATGTTTTGGCGGACACTATTATAGTTTGCCAGCCAGTGCTGGCACACCAGATTTAAAGGATTGCTATTTTGGCAATTGAATTTGACTCCAGAACAAAATATATGTTTTGGCGGACACTATTATAGTTTGCCAGCCAGTGCTGGGACACCAGATTAAGGGGATTGCTATTTTGGCAAGTGAATTTCTTCCCAGAACAAAATATATGTTTTGGCGGACACTATTATAGTTTGCCAGCCAGTGCTGTGACACCTGATTTAGGGGATTGCTATTTAGGCAATTGAATTTCACCCAGAACAAAATATATGTTTGGGCAGACGCTATTATAGTTTGTCAGCCACAGCTGTGACACCAGATTTATGGTATTGCTATTTTGGCAATTGAATTTCACCCCAGAACAAAATATATGTTTTGGCGGACACTATTATAGTTTGACAGCCTGTGCTGAGACACCAGATTTAGGGGATTGTTATTTTGGCAAGTGAATTTCACCCCAGAACAAAATATATGTTTTGGCGGACACTATTATAGTTTGCCAGACAGTGCTGGGACACCAGATTTAAGGTATTGCTATTTTGGCAATTTAATTTAACCCCAGAACATAATATATGTTTTGGCGGACACTATTATAGTTTATCAGCCACAGTTGTGACACCAGATTTATGGTATTGCTATTTTGGCAATTGAATTTCACCCCAGAACAAAATATATATTTTGGCGGACACTATTATAGTTTGCCAGCCGGTGCTGGGACACCAGATTTATGGTATTGCTATTTTGGCAATTGAATTTCACCCCAGAACAAAATATATGTTTGGCGGACACTATTATAGTTTGCCAGCGACTTCTGGGACACCAGATTTATGGTACTGCTATTTTGGTAATTGAATTTCACCACATAAAAAAAAATATGTTTTTGCTGACATGATTATAGTTTGCCAGCCAGTGCTGTGACACCAGATTTATGGTATTGCTATTGTGGCAATTGAATTTCACCCCAGAACAAAATATGTTTTGGCGGACACTATTATAGTTTGCCAACCAGTGATGGGACATTAAAATTTATGGTATTGCTATTTTCGCAATTGAATTTCACCCCAGAACAAAATATATGTTTTGGCGAGCACTATTATAGTTTGCCAGCCAGTGCTGGGACACCAGATTAAGGGATTGCTATTTTGGCAGTTGAATTTCACCCCAGAACAAAATAAATGTTTTGTCGGACACTATTATAGTTTGCCAGCCAGTGCTGGGACACCAGATTTATGGTTTTGCTATTGTGGCAATTGAATTTATCTCCAGAACAAAATATATGTTTTGGCGGTCACTATTATAGTTTGCCAGCCACAGTTGTGACACCAGATTTAGGGGATTGCTATTTTGGCAAATGAATTTAACCCCAGAACAAAATATATGTTTTCGCGGCCACTATTATAGTTTGTTAGCCAGTGCTGGGACACCAGATTAAGGGGATTGCTATTTTGGCAATTAAATTTCACCCCAGAACAAAATATATGTTTTGGCGGACACTATTATACTTTGCCAGCCAGTGCTGGGACACCAGATTTATGGTATTGCTATTTTGGCAATTGAATTTCACCACAGAACAAAATATATGTTTTGACGGACACTATTATAGTTTGCCAGCCAGTGCTGGGACACCAGATTTAGGGGATTGCTATTTTGGCAATTGAATTTCAACCAAGAACAAAATATATGTTTTGGCGGACACTATTATAGTTTGTCAGCCATTGCTGTGACACCAGATTTATGGTATTGCTATTTTACCTATTGAATTTCACCCCAGAACAAAATATATGTTTTGGCGGAAACTATTATAGTTTGCCAGCCAGTGCTGGGACACCAGATTTAGGGGATTGCTATTTTGGCAAGTGAATTTCACCCCAGAACAAAATAAATGTTTTGGCGGACACTATTATAGTTTGCCAGCCAGTGCTGGCAAACCAGATTTAGGGGATTGCTATTTTGGCAATTGAATTTGACTCCAGAACAAAATATATGTTTTGGCGGACACTATTTTAGTTTGCCAGCCAGTGCTGGGACACCAGATTAAGGGGATTGCTATTTTGGCAAGTGAATTTCTTCCCATAACAAAATATATGTTTTGGCGGACACTATTATAGTTTGCCAGCAAGTGCTGTGACACCTGATTTAGGGGATTGCTATTTAGGCAATTGAATTTCACACAGAACAAAATATATGTTTGGGTGGACGCTATTATAGTTTGTCAGCCACAGCTGTGACACCAGATTTATGGTATTGCTATTTTGGCAATTGAATTTCACCCCAGAACAAAATATATGTTTTGGCGGACACTATTATAGTTTGCCAGCCTGTGCTGGGACACCAGATTTAGGGGATTGTTATTTTGGCAAGTGAATTTCACCCCAGAACAAAATATATGTTTTGGCGGACACTATAATAGTTTGCCAGCCAGTGCTGGGACACCAGATTTAAGGTATTGCTATTTTGGCAATTTAATTTAACCCCAGAACATAATATATGCTTTGGCGGACACTATTATAGTTTATCAGCCACAGCTGTGACACCAGATTTATGGTATTGCTATTTTGGCAATTGAATTTCACCACAGAACAAAATATTTATTTTGGCGGACACTATTATAGTTTGCCAGCCAGTGCTGGGACACCAGATTTAGGGGATTGCTATTTTGGCAATTGAATTTCACCCTAGAACAAAATAAATTTTTTGGCAAACACTATTATAGTTTTCCTGCCAGTGCTGGGACACCAGATTTATGGTATTGCCATTTTGGCAATTGAATTTCCCCAGAACAAAATAAATGTTTTGGCAGACACTATTATAGTTTGCCAGCCAGTGCTGGGACACCAGATTAAGGGGATTGCTATTTTGGTAAGTGAATTTCACCCCAGAACAAAATATATGTTTTGGCGGACACTAATATATCTTTGCCAGCCAGTGCTGGGACACCAGATTTATGGTATTGCTATTTTGGCAATTGAATTTCACCCCAGAATAAAATATATATTTTGGCGGACACTATTATAGTTTGCCAGCCAGTGCTGGGACACCAGATTTAGGGGATTGCCATTTTGGCAATTGAATTTCACCCCAGAACAAAATATATGTTATGGCGGACGCTATTATAGTTTGTCAGCCACAGCTGTGACACCATATTTATGGTATTGCTATTTTGACAATTGAATTTTACCCCAGAACAAAATATATGTTTTGGCGGACACTATTATATCTTTGCCAGCCAGTGCTGGGACACCAGATTAAGGGGATTGCTATTTTGGCAAATGAATTTCACCCCAGAGCAAAATATATGTTTTGGCGGACACTATTATAGTTTACCAGCTAGTACTGGGCCACCAGATTAATGGGATTGCTATTTTGGCAGGTGAATTTAACCCCAGAACAACATATATGTTTTGGCGGACACTATTATACTTTTCCAAAAAGTGCTGGGACACCAGATTTATGGTATTGCTATTTTGGCAATTGAATTTCACCCCAAAACAAAATCAATTTTTGGCGGACACTTTTATAGTTTGCCAGCCAGTGCTGTGACACCAGATATAGGGGATTGCTATTTTGGCAAGTGAATTTCACCCCATAACAAAATATATGTTTTGGCGGACACTATTATAGTTTGCCAGCCAGTGCTGGGACACCATATTTATGGTATTGCTATTTTGGCAATTTAATTTTACCACAGAACAAAATATATGTTTTGGCGCACACTATTATAGTTTGCCAGCCAGTGATGGGACACCAGATTTAGGGGATTGCTATTTTGGCAATTGAATTTCACCCCAGAACAAAATATATGTTTTGGCGGACACTATTATAGTTTGCCAGCCACAGCTGTGACACCAGATTTATGGTATTGCTATTTTGGCAATTGAATTTCACCCCATAACAAAATATATGTATTGGCGGACACTATTATAGTTTGCCAGCCAGTGCTGGGACACCAGATTAAGGGGATTGCATGTTTGTCAATTGATTTTCACCCCAGAACAAAACATATGTTTTGGCGGACACTATTATAGTTTGCCAGCCAGTGCTGGTGCACCTGATTAAGGGGATTGCTATTTTGGCAAATGAATTTAACCCCAGAACAAAATATATTTTTTGGCGGACACTATCATAGTTTGCCAGCCACAGCTGTGACACCAGATTTATGGTATTGCTATTTTCGCAATTGAATTTCACCCCAGAACAAAATATATTTTTGGCGGACACTTTTATAGTTTGCCAGCCAGTGCTGGGACACTAGATATAGGGGATTGCTATTTTGGCAAGTGAATTTCACCCCAGAACAAAATATATGTTTTGGCGGACACTATTATAGTTTGCCAGCCAGTACTGGGATACCAGATTAATGGGATTGCTATTTTGGCAAGTGAATGTAACCCCAGAACAAAATATATGTTTTGGCGGACACTATTATAGTTTGCGAGCCAGTGCTGGGACACCAGATTTATGGTATTGCTATTTTGGCAATTGAATTTCACCCCAGAACAAAATATATGTTTGGCGGACACTATTATAGTTTGCCAGCCACTTCTGGGACACCAGATTTATGGTACTGCTATTTTGGTAATTGAATTTCACCACAGAAAAAAAAATATGTTTTTGCTGACATGATTATAGTTTGCCAGCCAGTGCTGTGACACCAGATTTATGGTATTGCTATTGTGGCAATTGAATTTCACCCCAGAACAAAATATATGTTTTGGCGGACACTTTTATAGTTTGCCAACCAGTGCTGGGACATTAAAATCTATGGTATTGCTATTTTCGCAATTGAATTTCACCCCAGAACAAAATATATGTTTTGGCGAGCACTATTATAGTTTGCCAGCCAGTGCTGGGACACCAGATTAAGGGGATTGCTATTTTGGCAATTGAATTTCACCCCAGAAAAAAATAAATGTTTTGGCGGACACTATTATAGTTTGCCAGCCAGTGCTGGGACACCAGATTTATGGTTTTGCTATTGTGGCTATTGAATTTCACTCCAGAACAAAATATATGTTTTGGCGGTCACTATTATAGTTTGCCAGCCACAGTTGTGACACCAGATTTAGGGGATTGCTATTTTGGCAATTGAATTTCACCCTAGAACAAAATAAATTTTTGGGCAGACACTATTATAGTTTTCCAGCCAGTGCTGGGACACCAGATTTATGGTATTGCCATTTTGGCAATTGAATTTCCCACCAGAACAAAATAAATGGTTTGGCAGACACTATTATAGTTTGCCAGCCAGTGCTGGGACACCAGATTACGGGGATTGCTATTTTGGCAAGTGAATTTCACCCCAGAACAAAATATATGTTTTGGCGGACACTAATATATCTTTGCCAGCCAGTGCTGGGACACCAGATTTATGGTATTGCTATTTTGGCAATTGAATTTCACCCCAGAAAAAAATATATATTTTGGCGGACACTATTATAGTTTTCCAGCCAGTGCTGGGACAGCAGATTTAGGGATTGCCATTTTGGCAATTGAATTTCACCCCAGAACAAAATATATGTTATGGCGGACGCTATTATAGTTTGTCAGCCACAGCTGTGACACCATATTTATGGTATTGCTATTTTGACAATTGAATTTTACCCCAGAACAAAATATATGTTTTGGCGGACACTATTATATCTTTGCTAGCCAGTGCTGGGACACCAGATTAAGGGGATTGCTATCTTGGCAATTGAATTTCACCCCAGAGCAAAATATATGTTTTGGCGGACACTATTATAGTTTACCAGCCAGTACTAGGCCACCAGATTAATGGGATTGCTATTTTGGCAGGTGAATTTAACCCCAGAACAACATATATGTTTTGGCGGACACTATTATACTTTTCCAAAAAGTGCTGGGACACCAGATTTATGGTATTGCTATTTTGGCAATTGAATTTCACCCCAAAACAAAATCAATTTTTTGGCGGACACTTTTATAGTTTGCCAGCCAGTGCTGTGACACCAGATATAGGGGATTGCTATTTTGGCAAGTGAATTTCACCCCATAACAAAATATATGTTTTGGCGGACACTATTATAGTTTGCCAGCCAGTGCTGGGACACCATATTTATGGTATTGCTATTTTGACAATTTAATTTTACCACAGAACAAAATATATGTTTTGGCGCACACTATTATAGTTTGCCAGCCAGTGATGGGACACCAGATTTAGGAAATTGCTATTTTGGCAATTGAATTTCAACCAAGAACAAAATATTTGTTTTGGCGTACACTATTATAGTTTGTCAGCCATTGCTGTGACTCCAGATTTATGGTATTGCTATTTTACCTATTGAATTTCACCCCAGAACAAAATATATGTTTTGGCGGACACTATTATAGTTTGCCAGCCAGTGCTGGGACACCAGATTTAGGGGATTGCTATTTTGTCAATTGAATTTCACCCCAGAACAAAATAAATGTTTTGGCGGACACTATTATAGTTTGCCAGCCAGTGCTGGCAAACCAGATTTAGGGGATTGCTATTTTGGCAATTGAATTTGACTCCAGAACAAAATATATGTTTTGGCGGACACTATTATAGTTTGCCAGCCACAGCTGGGACACCAGATTTATGGTATTGCTATTTTGGCAATTGAATTTCACCCCAGAACAAAATATATGTTTTGGCGGACACTAATATAGTTTGCCAGCCAGTGCTGGGACACCAGTTTTATGGTATTGCTATTTTGGCAATTGAATTTCACCCCAGAACAAAATATATGTTTGGCGGACACTATTATAGTTTGCCAGCCACTTCTGGGACACCAGATTTATGGTACTGCTATTTTGGTAATTGAATTTCACCACAGAAAAAAAAATATGTTTTTGCTGACATGATTATAGTTTGCCAGCCAGTGCTGTGATACCCGATTTATGGTATTGCTATTGTGGCAATTGAATTTCACCCCAGAACAAAATATATGTTTTGGCGGACACTATTAGAGTTTGCCAACCAGTGATGGGACACCAGATTTAGGGGATTGCTATTTTGACAATTAAATTTAACCCCAGAACAAAATATATGTTTTGGCGGACACTTTTATAGTTTGCCAACCAGTGCTGGGACATTAAAATTTATGGTATTGCTATTTTCGCAATTGAATTTCACCCCAGAACAAAATATATGTTTTGGCGAGCACTATTATAGTTTGCCAGCCAGTGCTGGGACACCAGATTAAGGGGATTGCTATTTTGGCAATTGAATTTCACCCCAGAACAAAATAAATGTTTTGGCGGACACTATTATAGTTTGCCAGCCAGAGCTGGGACACCAGATTTATGGTTTTGCTATTGTGGCAATTGAATTTCACTCCAGAACAAAATATATGTTTTAGCAGTCACTATTATATTTTGCCAGCCACAGTTGTGACACCAGATTTAGGGGATTGCTATTTTGGCAAATGAATTTAACCCCAGAACAAAATATATGTTTTCGCGGCCACTATTATAGTTTGTTAGCCAGTGCTGGGACACCAGATTAAGGGGATTGCTATTTTGGCAAATGAATTTCACCCCAGAACAAAATATATGTTTTGGCGGACACTATTATACTTTGCCAGCCAGTGCTGGGACACCAGATTTATGGTATTGCTATTTTGGCAATTGAATTTCACCACAGAACAAAATATATGTTTTGGCGGACACTATTATAGTTTGCCAGCCAGTGCTGGGACACCAGATTTAGGGGATTGCTATTTTGGCAATTGAATTTCAACCAAGAACAAAATATATGTTTTGGCGGACACTATTATAGTTTG
This sequence comes from Bufotes viridis, assembly GCA_033119425.1. Taxonomy (NCBI): domain Eukaryota; kingdom Metazoa; phylum Chordata; class Amphibia; order Anura; family Bufonidae; genus Bufotes; species Bufotes viridis. The sequence goes on along the minus strand of CM065594.1, from coordinate 135,163,722 downwards.
TCAGCCATTGCTGTGACACCAAATTTATGGTATTGCTATTTTACCTATTGAATTTCACCCCAGAACAAAATATATGTTTTGGCGGACACTATTATAGTTTGCCAGCCAGTGCTGGGAAACCAGACTTAGGGGATTGCTATTTTGTCAATTGAATTTCACCCCAGAACAAAATATATGTTTTGACGGACACTATTATAGTTTGCCAGCCTGTGCTGGGACACCAGATTTAGGGGATTGTTATTTTGGCAAGTGAATTTCACCCCAGAACATAATATATGTTTTGGCTGACACTATTATAGTTTATCAGCCACAGCTGTGACACCAGATTTATGGTATTGCTATTTTGGCAATTGAATTTCACCCCAGAACAAAATATATATTTTGGCGGACACTATTATAGTTTGCCAGCCGGTGCTGGGACACCAGATTTATGGTATTGCTATTTTGGCAATTGAATTTCACCCCAGAACAAAATATATGTTTGGCGGACACTATTATAGTTTGCCAGCGACTTCTGGGACACCAGATTTATGGTACTGCTATTTTGGTAATTGAATTTCACCACATAAAAAAAATATGTTTTTGCTGACATGATTATAGTTTGCCAGCCAGTGCTGTGACACCAGATTTATGGTATTGCTATTGTGGCAATTGAATTTCACCCCAGAACAAAATATATGTTTTGGCGGACACTATTATAGTTTGCCAACCAGTGATGTGACATTAAAATTTATGGTATTGCTATTTTCGCAATTGAATTTCACCCCAGAACAAAATATATGTTTTGGCGAGCACTATTATAGTTTGCCAGCCAGTGCTGGGACACCAGATTAAGGGGATTGCTATTTTGGCAATTGAATTTCACCCCAGAACAAAATAAATGTTTTGTCGGACACTATTATAGTTTGCCAGCCAGTGCTGGGACACCAGATTTATGGTTTTGCTATTGTGGCAATTGAATTTATCTCCAGAACAAAATATATGTTTTGGCGGTCACTATTATAGTTTGCCAGCCACAGTTGTGACACCAGATTTAGGGGATTGCTATTTTGGCAAATGAATTTAACCCCAGAACAAAATATATGTTTTCGCGGCCACTATTATAGTTTGTTAGCCAGTGCTGGGACACCAGATTAAGGGGATTGCTATTTTGGCAATTAAATTTCACCCCAGAACAAAATATATGTTTTGGCGGACACTATTATACTTTGCCAGCCAGTGCTGGGACACCAGATTTATGGTATTGCTATTTTGGCAATTGAATTTCACCACAGAACAAAATATATGTTTTGACGGACACTATTATAGTTTGCCAGCCAGTGCTGGGACACCAGATTTAGGGGATTGCTATTTTGGCAATTGAATTTCAACCAAGAACAAAATATATGTTTTGGCGGACACTATTATAGTTTGTCAGCCATTGCTGTGACACCAGATTTATGGTATTGCTATTTTACCTATTGAATTTCACCCCAGAACAAAATATATGTTTTGGCGGAAACTATTATAGTTTGCCAGCCAGTGCTGGGACACCAGATTTAGGGGATTGCTATTTTGTCAATTGAATTTCACCCCAGAACAAAATAAATGTTTTGGCGGACACTATTATAGTTTGCCAGCCAGTGCTGGCAAACCAGATTTAGGGGATTGCTATTTTGGCAATTGAATTTGACTCCAGAACAAAATATATGTTTTGGCGGACACTATTTTAGTTTGCCAGCCAGTGCTGGGACACCAGATTAAGGGGATTGCTATTTTGGCAAGTGAATTTCTTCCCATAACAAAATATATGTTTTGGCGGACACTATTATAGTTTGCCAGCCAGTGCTGTGACACCTGATTTAGGGGATTGCTATTTAGGCAATTGAATTTCACCCAGAACAAAATATATGTTTGGGTGGACGCTATTATAGTTTGTCAGCCACAGCTGTGACACCAGATTTATGGTATTGCTATTTTGGCAATTGAATTTCACCCCAGAACAAAATATATGTTTTGGCGGACACTATTATAGTTTGCCAGCCTGTGCTGGGACACCAGATTTAGGGGATTGTTATTTTGGCAAGTGAATTTCACCCCAGAACAAAATATATGTTTTGGCGGACACTATTATAGTTTGCCAGCCAGTGCTGGGACACCAGATTTAAGGTATTGCTATTTTGGCAATTTAATTTAACCCCAGAACATAATATATGCTTTGGCGGACACTATTATAGTTTATCAGCCACAGCTGTGACACCAGATTTATGGTATTGCTATTTTGGCAATTGAATTTCACCCCAGAACAAAATATATGTTTTGGCGGACACTATTATAGTTTGCCAGCCTGTGCTGGGACACCAGATTTAGGGGATTGCTATTTTGGCAATTGAATTTCACCCTAGAACAAAATAAATTTTTTGGCAAACACTATCATAGTTTTCCTGCCAGTGCTGAGACACCAGATTTATGGTATTGCCATTTTGGCAATTGAATTTCCCCCCAGAACAAAATAAATGTTTTGGCAGACACTATTATAGTTTGCCAGCCGGTGCTGGGACACCAGATTAAGGGGATTGCTATTTTGGTAAGTGAATTTCACCCCAGAACAAAATATATGTTTTGGCGGACACTAATATATCTTTGCCAGCCAGTGCTGGGACACCAGATTTATGGTATTGCTATTTTGGCAATTGAATTTCACCCCAGAATAAAATATATATTTTGGCGGACACTATTATAGTTTGCCAGCCAGTGCTGGGACACCAGATTTAGGGGATTGCCATTTTGGCAATTGAATTTCACCCCAGAACAAAATATATGTTATGGTGGACGCTATTATAGTTTGTCAGCCACAGCTGTGACACCATATTTATGGTATTGCTATTTTGACAATTGAATTTTACCCCAGAACAAAATATATGTTTTGGCGGACACTATTATATCTTTGCCAGCCAGTGCTGGGACACCAGATTAAGGGATTGCTATTTTGGCAATTGAATTTCACCCCAGAGCAAAATATATGTTTTGGCGGACACTATTATAGTTTACCAGCTAGTACTGGGCCACCAGATTAATGGGATTGCTATTTTGGCAGGTGAATTTAACCCCAGAACAACATATATGTTTTGGCGGACACTATTATACTTTTCCAAAAAGTGCTGGGACACCAGATTTATGGTATTGCTATTTTGGCAATTGAATTTCACCCCAAAACAAAATCAATTTTTGGCGGACACTTTTATAGTTTGCCAGCCAGTGCTGTGACACCAGATATAGGGGATTGCTATTTTGGCAAGTGAATTTCACCCCATAACAAAATATATGTTTTGGCGGACACTATTATAGTTTGCCAGCCAGTGCTGGGACACCATATTTATGGTATTGCTATTTTGGCAATTTAATTTTACCACAGAACAAAATATATGTTTTGGCGCACACTATTATAGTTTGCCAGCCAGTGATGGGACACCAGATTTAGGGGATTGCTATTTTGGCAATTGAATTTCACCCCAGAACAAAATATATGTTTTGGCGGACACTATTATAGTTTGCCAGCCACAGCTGTGACACCAGATTTATGGTATTGCTATTTTGGCAATTGAATTTCACCCCATAACAAAATATATGTATTGGCGGACACTATTATAGTTTGCCAGCCAGTGCTGGGACACCAGATTAAGGGGATTGCAATTTTGTCAATTGATTTTCACCCCAGAACAAAACATATGTTTTGGCGGACACTATTATAGTTTGCCAGCCAGTGCTGGTGCACCTGATTAAGGGGATTGCTATTTTGGCAAATGAATTTAACCCCAGAACAAAATATATTTTTTGGCGGACACTATCATAGTTTGCCAGCCACAGCTGTGACACCAGATTTATGGTATTGCTATTTTCGCAATTGAATTTCACCCCAGAACAAAATATATTTTTGGCGGACACTTTTATAGTTTGCCAGCCAGTGCTGGAACACTAGATATAGGGGATTGCTATTTTGGCAAGTGAATTTCACCCCAGAACAAAATATATGTTTTGGCGGACACTATTATAGTTTGCCAGCCAGTACTGGGATACCAGATTAATGGGATTGCTATTTTGGCAAGTGAATGTAACCCCAGAACAAAATATATGTTTTGGCGGACACTATTATAGTTTGCGAGCCAGTGCTGGGACACCAGATTTATGGTATTGCTATTTTGGCAATTGAATTTCACCCCAGAACAAAATATATGTTTGGCGGACACTATTATAGTTTGCCAGCCACTTCTGGGACACCAGATTTATGGTACTGCTATTTTGGTAATTGAATTTCACCACAGAAAAAAAAATATGTTTTTGCTGACATGATTATAGTTTGCCAGCCAGTGCTGTGACACCAGATTTATGGTATTGCTATTGTGGCAATTGAATTTCACCCCAGAACAAAATATATGTTTTGGCGGACACTTTTATAGTTTGTTAACCAGTGCTGGGACATTAAAATTTATGGTATTGCTATTTTCGCAATTGAATTTCACCCCAGAACAAAATATATGTTTTGGCGAGCACTATTATAGTTTGCCAGCCAGTGCTGGGACACCAGATTAAGGGGATTGCTATTTTGGCAATTGAATTTCACCCCAGAACAAAATAAATGTTTTGGCGGACACTATTATAGTTTGCCAGCCAGTGCTGGGACACCAGATTTATGGTTTTGCTATTGTGGCAATTGAATTTCACTCCAGAACAAAATATATGTTTTGGCGGTCACTATTATAGTTTGCCAGCCACAGTTGTGACACCAGATTTAGGGGATTGCTATTTTGGCAATTGAATTTCACCCTAGAACAAAATAAATTTTTGGGCAGACACTATTATAGTTTTCCAGCCAGTGCTGGGACACCAGATTTATGGTATTGCCATTTTGGCAATTGAATTTCCCACCAGAACAAAATAAATGGTTTGGCAGACACTATTATAGTTTGCCAGCCAGTGCTGGGACACCAGATTAAGGGGATTGCTATTTTGGCAAGTGAATTTCACCCCAGAACAAAATATATGTTTTGGCGGACACTAATATATCTTTGCCAGCCAGTGCTGGGACACCAGATTTATGGTATTGCTATTTTGGCAATTGAATTTCACCCCAGAAAAAAATATATATTTTGGCGGACACTATTATAGTTTGCCAGCCAGTGCTGGGACAGCAGATTTAGGGGATTGCCATTTTGGCAATTGAATTTCACCCCAGAACAAAATATATGTTATGGCGGACGCTATTATAGTTTGTCAGCCACAGCTGTGACACCATATTTATGGTATTGCTATTTTGACAATTGAATTTTACCCCAGAACAAAATATATGTTTTGGCGGACACTATTATATCTTTGCTAGCCAGTGCTGGGACACCAGATTAAGGGGATTGCTATCTTGGCAATTGAATTTCACCCCAGAGCAAAATATATGTTTTGGCGGACACTATTATAGTTTACCAGCCAGTACTAGGCCACCAGATTAATGGGATTGCTATTTTGGCAGGTGAATTTAACCCCAGAACAACATATATGTTTTGGCGGACACTATTATACTTTTCCAAAAAGTGCTGGGACACCAGATTTATGGTATTGCTATTTTGGCAATTGAATTTCACCCCAAAACAAAATCAATTTTTTGGCGGACACTTTTATAGTTTGCCAGCCAGTGCTGTGACACCAGATATAGGGGATTGCTATTTTGGCAAGTGAATTTCACCCCATAACAAAATATATGTTTTGGCGGACACTATTATAGTTTGCCAGCCACAGTTGTGACACCAGATTTAGGGGATTGCTATTTTGGCAATTGAATTTCACCCTAGAACAAAATAAATTTTTGGGCAGACACTATTATAGTTTTCCAGCCAGTGCTGGGACACCAGATTTATGGTATTGCCATTTTGGCAATTGAATTTCCCACCAGAACAAAATAAATGGTTTGGCAGACACTATTATAGTTTGCCAGCCAGTGCTGGGACACCAGATTAAGGGGATTGCTATTTTGGCAAGTGAATTTCACCCCAGAACAAAATATATGTTTTGGCGGACACTAATATATCTTTGCCAGCCAGTGCTGGGACACCAGATTTATGGTATTGCTATTTTGGCAATTGAATTTCACCCCAGAAAAAAATATATATTTTGGCGGACACTATTATAGTTTGCCAGCCAGTGCTGGGACAGCAGATTTAGGGGATTGCCATTTTGGCAATTGAATTTCACCCCAGAACAAAATATATGTTATGGCGGACGCTATTATAGTTTGTCAGCCACAGCTGTGACACCATATTTATGGTATTGCTATTTTGACAATTGAATTTTACCCCAGAACAAAATATATGTTTTGGCGGACACTATTATATCTTTGCTAGCCAGTGCTGGGACACCAGATTAAGGGGATTGCTATCTTGGCAATTGAATTTCACCCCAGAGCAAAATATATGTTTTGGCGGACACTATTATAGTTTACCAGCCAGTACTAGGCCACCAGATTAATGGGATTGCTATTTTGGCAGGTGAATTTAACCCCAGAACAACATATATGTTTTGGCGGACACTATTATACTTTTCCAAAAAGTGCTGGGACACCAGATTTATGGTATTGCTATTTTGGCAATTGAATTTCACACCAAAACAAAATCAATTTTTTGGCGGACACTTTTATAGTTTGCCAGCCAGTGCTGTGACACCAGATATAGGGGATTGCTATTTTGGCAAGTGAATTTCACCCCATAACAAAATATATGTTTTGGCGGACACTATTATATTTTGCCAGCCAGTGCTGGGACACCATATTTATGGTATTGCTATTTTGGCAATTTAATTTTACCACAGAACAAAATATATGTTTTGGCGCACACTATTATAGTTTGCCAGCCAGTGATGGGACACCAGATTTAGGAGATTGCTATTTTGGCAATTGAATTTCAACCAAGAACAAAATATTTGTTTTGGCGGACACTATTATAGTTTGTCAGCCATTGCTGTGACTCCAGATTTATGGTATTGCTATTTTACCTATTGAATTTCACCCCAGAACAAAATATATGTTTTGGCGGACACTATTATAGTTTGCCAGCCAGTGCTGGGACACCAGATTTAGGGGATTGCTATTTTGTCAATTGAATTTCACCCCAGAACAAAATAAATGTTTTGGCGGACACTATTATAGTTTGCCAGCCAGTGCTGGCAAACCAGATTTAGGGGATTGCTATTTTGGCAATTGAATTTGACTCCAGAACAAAATATATGTTTTGGCGGACACTATTATAGTTTGCCAGCCTGTGCTGGGACACCAGATTTAGGGGATTGTTATTTTGGCAAGTGAATTTCACCCCAGAACAAAATATATGTTTTGGCGGACACTATTATAGTTTGCCAGCCAGTGCTGGGACACCAGATTTAAGGTATTGCTATTTTGGCAATTTAATTTAACCCCAGAACATAATATATATTTTGGCGGACACTATTATAGTTTATCAGACACAGCTGTGACACCTGATTTATGGTATTGCTATTTTGGCAATTGAATTTCACCCCAGAACAAAATATATATTTTGGCGGACACTATTATAGTTTGCCAGCCAGTGCTGGGACACCAGATTTAGGGGATTGCTATTTTGGCAATTGAATTTCACCCTAGAACAAAATATATTTTTTGGCAGACACTATTATAGTTTTCCAGCCAGTGCTGGGACACCAGATTTATGGTATTGCCATTTTGGCAATTGAATTTCCCCCCAGATCAATATAAATGTTTTGGCAGACGCTATTATAGTTTGCCAGCCAGTGCTGGGACACCAGATTAAGGGGATTGCTATTTTGGCAAGTGAATTTCACCCCAGAACAAAATATTTGTTTTGGCGGACACTAATATATCTTTGCCAACCAGTGCTGGGACACCAGATTTATGGTATTGCTATTTTGGCAATTGAATTTCACCCCAGAATAAAATATATATTTTGGCGGACACTATTATAGTTTGCCAGCCAGTGCTGGGACACCAGATTTAGGGGATTGCCATTTTGGCAATTGAATTTCACCACAGAACAAAATATATGTTTTGGCGCACACTATTATAGTTTGCCAGCCAGTGATGGGACACCAGATTTAGGGGATTGCTATTTTGGCAATTGAATTTCACCCCAGAACAAAATATATGTTTTGGCGGACACTATTATAGTTTGCCAGCCACAGCTGTGACACCAGATTTATGGTATTGCTATTTTGGCAATTGAATTTCACCCCATAGCAAAATATATGTATTGGCGGACACTATTATAGTTTGCCAGCGAGTGCTGGGACACCAGATTAAGGGGATTGCAATTTTGTAAATTGATTTTCACCCCAGAACAAAACATATGTTTTGGCGTACACTATTATAGTTTGCCAGCCAGTGCTGGTGCACCTGATTAAGGGGATTGCTATTTTGGCAAGTGAATTTAACCCCAGAACAAAATATATTTTTGGCGGACACTATTATAGTTTGCCAGCCACAGCTGTGACACCAGATTTATGATATTGCTATTTTGGCAATTGAATTTCACCCCAGAACAAAATATATTTTTTGGCGGACACTTTTATAGTTTGCCAGCCAGTGCTGGGACACTAGATATAGGGGATTGCTATTTTGGCAAGTGAATTTCACCCCAGAACAAAATATATGTTTTGGCGGACACTATTATAGTTTGCGAGCCAGTGCTGGGACACCAGATTTATGGTATTGCTATTTTGGCAATTGAATTTCACCCCAGAACAAAATATATGTTTGGCGGACACTATTATAGTTTGCCAGCCACTTCTGGGACACCAGATTTATGGTACTGCTATTTTGGTAATTGAATTTCACCACAGAAAAAAAAATATGTTTTTGCTGACATGATTATAAGTTTGCCAGCCAGTGCTGTGACACCACATTTATGGTATTGCTATTGTGGCAATTGAATTTCACCCCAGAACAAAATATATGTTTTGGCGGACACTATTATAGTTTGCCAACCAGTGATGGGACACCAGATTTAGGGGATTGCTATTTTGGCAAGTGAATTTCACCCCAGAACAAAATATATGTTTTGGCGGACACTAATATATCTTTGCCAGCCAGTGCTGGGACACCAGATTTATGGTATTGCTATTTTGGCAATTGAATTTCACCCCAGAATAAAATATATATTTTGGCGGACCCTATTATAGTTTGCCAGCCAGTGCTGGGACACCAGATTTAGGGGATTGCCATTTTGGCAATTGAATTTCACCCCAGAACAAAATATATGTTATGGCGGACGCTATCATAGTTTGTCAGCCACAGCTGTGACACCATATTTATGGTATTGCTATTTTGACAATTGAATTTTACCCCAGAACAAAATATATGTTTTGGCGGACACTATTATATCTTTGCTAGCCAGTGCTGGGACACCAGATTAGAGGATTGCTATTTTGGCAATTGAATTTCACCCCAGAGCAAAATATATGTTTTGGCGGACACTATTATAGTTTACCAGCCAGTACTGGGCCACCAGATTAATGGGATTGTTATTTTGGCAATTGAATTTAACCCCAGAACAAAATATATGTTTTGACGAACGCTATTATAGTTTGTCAGCCACAGCTGTGACACCAGATTTATGGTATTGCTATTTTGGCAATTGAATTTCACCCCAGAAGAAAATATATGATTTGGCGGACGCTATTATAGTTTGTCAGCCACAGCTGTGACACCAGATTTATGGTATTGCTATTTTGACAATTGAATTTTACCCTAGAACAAAATATATTTTTTGGCGGACACTTTTATAGTTTGCCAGCCAGTGCTGGGACACGAGATATAGGGGATTGCTATTTTGGCAAGTGAATTTCACCCTAGAACAAAATATATGTTTTGGCGGACACTATTATAGTTTGCGAGCCAGTGCTGGGACACCAGATTTATGGTATTGCTATTTTGGCAATTGAATTTCACCCCAGAACAAAATATATGTTTGGCGGACACTATTATAGTTTGCCAGCCACTTCTGGGACACCAGATTTATGGTACTGCTATTTTGGTAATTGAATTTCACCACAGAAAAAAAAATATGTTTTTGCTGACATGATTATAAGTTTGCCAGCCAGTGCTGTGACACCACATTTATGGTATTGCTATTGTGGCAATTGAATTTCACCCCAGAACAAAATATATGTTTTGGCGGACACTATTATAGTTTGCCAACCAGTGATGGGACACCAGATTTAGGGGATTGCTATTTTGGCAAGTGAATTTCACCCCAGAACAAAATATATGTTTTGGCGGACACTAATATATCTTTGCCAGCAAGTGCTGGGACACCAGATTTATGGTATTGCTATTTTGGCAATTGAATTTCACCCCAGAATAAAATATATATTTTGGCGGACCCTATTATAGTTTGCCAGCCAGTGCTGGGACACCAGATTTAGGGGATTGCCATTTTGGCAATTGAATTTCACCCCAGAACAAAATATATGTTATGGCGGACGCTATCATAGTTTGTCAGCCACAGCTGTGACACCATATTTATGGTATTGCTATTTTGACAATTGAATTTTACCCCAGAACAAAATATATGTTTTGGCGGACACTATTATATCTTTGCTAGCCAGTGCTGGGACACCAGATTAGGGGGATTGCTATTTTGGCAATTGAATTTCACCCCAGAGCAAAATATATGTTTTGGCGGACACTATTATAGTTTACCAGCCAGTACTGGGCCACCAGATTAATGGGATTGTTATTTTGGCAATTTAATTTAACCCCAGAACAAAATATATGTTTTGACGAACGCTATTATAGTTTGTCAGCCACAGCTGTGACACCAGATTTATGGTATTGCTATTTTGGCAATTGAATTTCACCCCAGAAGAAAATATATGATTTGGCGGACGCTATTATAGTTTGTCAGCCACAGCTGTGACACCAGATTTATGGTATTGCTATTTTGACAATTGAATTTTACCCTAGAACAAAATATATTTTTTGGCGGACACTTTTATAGTTTGCCAGCCAGTGCTGGGACACGAGATATAGGGGATTGCTATTTTGGCAAGTGAATTTCACCCCAGAACAAAATATATGTTTTGGCGGATACTATTATCGTTTGCCAGCCACAGCTGTGACACCAGATTTATGGTATTGCTATTTTGGCAATTGAATTTCTTCCCAGAACAAAATATATGTTTTTTCGGACACTATTATAGTTTGCCAGCCAGTGCTGGGACACCAGATTTAGGGATTGCTATTTTGGCAATTGAATTTCACCCCAGAACAAAATATATGTTTTGGCGAACGTATTTATAGTTTGTCAGCCACAGCTGTGACACCAGATTTATGGTATTGCTATTTTGGCAATTGAATTTCTTCCCAGAACAAAATATATGTTTTGGCAGACAATATTATAGTTTGCCAGCCAGTGCTGGGACACCAGATTTATGGTATTGCTATTTTGGCAAGTGAATTTCACCCCAAAACAAAATATATTTTTTGTCGGACACTTTTATAGTTTGCCAGCCAGTGCTGGGACACCAGATTTAGGACATTGCTATTTTGCCAATTGAATTTCACCCCAGAACAAAATATATGTTTTGGCGAACGCAATTATAGTTTTTCAGCCACAGCTGTGAGACCAGATTTATGGTATGGCTATTTTGGCAATTGAATTTCACCCCAGAACAAAAAGTTTGTTTTGGCGGACACTATTATAGTTTGACAGCCAGTGCTGGGACTCCAGATTTATGATATTGCTATTTTGGCAATTGAATTTCACTCTAGAACAAAATAAATGTTTTGGCGGACACTATTATAGTTTTCCAGCCAGTGCTGGGACACCAGATTTATGATATTGCTATTTTGGCAAGTGAATTTCACCCCAGAACAAAATATATTTTTTGTCGGAAACTTTTATAGTTTGCCAACAAGTGCTGGGACACCAGATATAGGGGATTGCTATTTTGGCAAGTGAATTTAACCCCAGAACAAAATATATGTTTTGGCTGACACTATTATAGTTTGCCAGCCACAGCTGTGACACCAGATTTATGGTATTGTTATTTTTGCAATTGAATTTCACCCCATAACAAAATATTTGTTTTGGCGTACACTATTATACTTTGCCAGCCACAGCTGTGACACCAGATTTATGGTATTGCTATTTTGGCAATTGAATTTTACCCCAGAACAAAATATATGTTTTGGTGGACACTATTATATCTTTGCCAGCCAGTGCTGGGACACCAGATTAAGGGGATTGCTATTTTGGCAATTGAATTTCACCCCAGAGCAAAATATATGTTTTGGCGGACACTATTATAGTTTACCAGCCAGTACTGGGCCACCAGATTAATGGGATTGCTATTTTGGCAGGTGAATTTAACCCCAGAACAACATATATGTTTAGGCGGACACTATTATACTTTTCCAAAAAGTGCTGGGACACCATATTTATGGTATTGCTATTTTGGCAATTGAATTTCACCCCATAACAAAATATATGTTTTGGCAGACACTATTATAGTTTGCCAGCCAGTGCTGCGACACCAGATTTAGGGGATTGTTATTTTGGCAATTGAATTTAACCCCAGAACAAAATATATGTTTTGACGAACGCTATTATAGTTTGTCAGCCACAGCTGTGACACCAGATTTATGGTATTGCTATTTTGGCAATTGAATTTCACCCCAGAAGAAAATATATGATTTGGCGGACGCTATTATAGTTTGTCAGCCACAGCTGTGACACCAGATTTATGGTATTGCTATTTTGACAATTGAATTTTACCCTAGAACAAAATATATTTTTGGCGGACACTTTTATAGTTTGCCAGCCAGTGCTGGGACACGAGATATAGGGGATTGCTATTTTGGCAAGTGAATTTCACCCCAGAACAAAATATATGTTTTGGCGGATACTATTATCGTTTGCCAGCCACAGCTGTGACACCAGATTTATGGTATTGCTATTTTGGCAATTGAATTTCACCACAGAACAAAATATATGTTTTTTCGGACACTATTATAGTTTGCCAGCCAGTGCTGGGACACCAGATTTAGGGGATTGCTATTTTGGCAATTGAATTTCACCCCAGAACAAAATATATGTTTTGGCGAACGTATTTATAGTTTGTCAGCCACAGCTGTGACACCAGATTTATGGTATTGCTATTTTGGCAATTGAATTTCTTCCCAGAACAAAATATATGTTTTGGCAGACAATATTATAGTTTGCCAGCCAGTGCTGGGACACCAGATTTATGGTATTGCTATTTTGGCAAGTGAATTTCACCCCAAAGCAAAATATATTTTTTGTCGGACACTTTTATAGTTTGCCAGCCAGTGCTGGGACACCAGATTTAGGACATTGCTATTTTGGCAATTGAATTTCACCCCAGAACAAAATATATGTTTTGGCGAACGCAATTATAGTTTTTCAGCTTCAGCTGTGAGACCAGATTTATGGTATGGCTATTTTGGCAATTGAATTTCACCCCAGAACAAAAAGTTTGTTTTGGCGGACACTATTATAGTTTGACAGCCAGTGCTGGGACTCCAGATTTAGGGGATTGCTATTTTGGCAATTGAATTTCACTCTAGAACAAAATAAATGTTTTGGCGGACACTATTATAGTTTTCCAGCCAGTGCTGGGACACCAGATTTATGATATTGCTATTTTGGCAAGTGAATTTCACCCCAGAACAAAATATATTTTTTGTCGGAAACTTTTATAGTTTGCCAACAAGTGCTGGGACACCAGATATATGGGATTGCTATTTTGGCAAGTGAATTTAACCCCAGAACAAAATATATGTTTTGGCGGACACTATTATAGTTTGCCAGCCACAGCTGTGACACCAGATTTATGGTATTGTTATTTTTGCAATTGAATTTCACCCCATAACAAAATATTTGTTTTGGCGTACACTATTATACTTTGCAAGCCACAGCTGTGACACCAGATTTATGGTATTGCTATTTTGGCAATTGAATTTTACCCCAGAACAAAATATATGTTTTGTCGGACATTATTATATCATTGCCAGCCAGTGCTGGGACACCAGATTAAGGGGATTGCTATTTTGGCAATTGAATTCCACCCCAGAACAAAATATATGTTTTGGCGGACACTATTATAGTTTGCCAGCCAGTGCTGGGCCACCAGATTAATGGGATTGCTATTTTGGCAAGTGAATTTAACCCCAGAACAACATATATGTTTTGGCGGACACTATTATACTTTGCCAGAAAGTGCTGGGACACCAGATTTATGGTATTGCTATTTTGGCAATTGAATTTCACCCCAAAACAAAATCAATTTTATGGCGGACACTATTATACTTTGCCAGACAGTGCTGGGACACCATATTTATGGTATTGCTATTTTGGCAATTTAATTTTACCACAGAACAAAATATATTTTTTGGCGCACACTATTATAGTTTGCCAGCCAGTGCTGGGACACCAGATTTAGGGGATTGCTATTTTGGCAATTGAATTTCACCCCAGAACAAAATATATGTTTTGGCGGACACTATTATAGTTTACCAACCACAGCTATGACACCAGATTTATGGTATTGCTATTTTGGCAATTGAATTTCACCCCAGAACAAAATATATGTATTGGTGGACACTATTATAGTTGCCAGCCAGTGCTGGGACACCAGATTTAGGGTATTGCTATTTTGGCAATTGAATTTCACCCCAGAACAAAATATATGTTTTGGCGGACACTATTATATCTTTGCCAGCCAGTGCTGGGACACCAGATTAAGGGGATTGCAATTTTGTCAATTGATTTTCACCCCAGAACAAAATATATGTTTTGGCGGACACTATTATAGTTTGCCAGCCAATGCTGGGACACCAGATAAAGGGAATTGCTATTTTGGCAAGTGAATTTCACCCCAGAACAAAATATATTTTTTGGCGGAAACTATTATAGTTTGCCAGCCACAGCTGTGACACCAGATTTATGGTATTGCTATTTTGGCAATTGAATTTCACCCCAGAACAAAATATATTTTTTGGCGGACACTTTTATAGTTTGCCAGCCAGTGCTGGGACACGAGATATAGGGGATTGCTATTTTGGCAAGTGAATTTCACCCCAGAACAAAATATATGTTTTGGCGGATACTATTACAGTTTGCCAGCCACAGCTGTGACACCAGATTTATGGTATTGCTATTTTGGCAATTGAATTTCTTCCCAGAACAAAATATATGTTTTGGCGGACACTATTATAGTTTGCCAGCCAGTGCTGGGACACCAGATTTAGGGGATTGCTATTTTGGCAATTGAATTTCACCCAGAACAAAATATATGTTTTGGCGAACGTAATTATAGTTTGTCAGCCACAGCTGTGACACCAGATTTATGGTATTGCTATTTTGGCAATTGAATTTCTTCCCAGAACAAAATATATGTTTTGGCAGACAATATTATAGTTTGCCAGCCAGTGCTGGGACACCAGATTTATGGTATTGTTATTTTGGCAAGTGAATTTCACCCCAAAACAAAATATATTTTTGTCGGACACTTTTATAGTTTGCCAGCCAGTGCTAGGACACCAGATATAGGGGATTGCTATTTTGGCAATTGAATTTCACCCCAGAACAAAATATATGTTTTGGCGAACGCAATTATAGTTTGTCAGCCACAGCTGTGATACCAGATTTATGGTATTGCTATTTTGGCAATTGAATTTCAACCCAGAACAAAATGTTTGTTTTGGTGGACACTATTATAGTTTGACAGCCAGTGCTGGGACTCCAGATTTAGGGGATTGCTATTTTGGCAATTGAATTTCACCCTAGAACAAAATAAATGTTTTGGCGGACACTATTATAGTTTTCCAGCCAGTGCAGGGACACCAGATTTATGATATTGCTATTTTGGCAAGTGAATTTCACCCCAGAACAAAATATATTTTTTGTCGGACACTTTTATAGTTTGCCAACAAGTGCTGGGACACCAGATATTGGGGATTGCTATTTTGGCAAGTGAATTTAACCCCAGAACAAAATATAT
>CM065594.1:135131373-135147187 GCA_033119425.1 Bufotes viridis | reverse complement strand
TGGTGTCCTAGCACTGGCTGGCAAACTATAAAAGTGTCCGACAAAAAATATATTTTGTTTTGGGGTGAAATTCACTTGCCAAAATAACAATACCATAAATCTGGTGTCCCAGCACTGGCTGGCAAACTATAATATTGTCTGCCAAAACATATATTTTGTTCTGGGAAGAAATTCAATTGCCAAAATAGCAATACCATAAATCTGGTGTCACAGCTGTGGCTGACAAACTATAATTACGTTCGCCAAAACATATATTTTGTTCTGGGGTGAAATTCAATTGCCAAAATAGCAATCCCCTAAATCTGGTGTCCCAGCACTGGCTGGCAAACTATAATAGTGTCCGCCAAAACATATATTTTGTTCTGGGAAGAAATTCAATTGCCAAAATAGCAATACCATAAATCTGGTGTCACAGCTGTGGCTGGCAAACTGTAATAGTATCCGCCAAAACATATATTTTGTTCTGGGGTGAAATTCACTTGCCAAAATAGCAATCCCCTATACCTCGTGTCCCAGCACTGGCTGGCAAACTATAAAAGTGTCCGCCAAAAATATATTTTGTTCTAGGGTAAAATTCAATTGCCAAAATAGCAATACAATAAATCTGGTGTCACAGCTGTGGCTGACAAACTATAATAGCGTCCGCCAAATCATATATTTTCTTCTGGGGTGAAATTCAATTGCCAAAGTAGCAATACCATAAATCTGGTGTCACTGCTGTGGCTGACAAACTATAATAGCGTTCGTCAAAACATATATTTTGTTCTGGGGTTAAATTCAATTGCCAAAATAACAATCCCTAAATCTGGTGTCGCAGCACTGGCTGGCAAACTATAATAGTGTCCGCCAAAACATATATTTTGTTATGGGGTGAAATTCAATTGCCAAAATAGCAATACCATAAATCTGGTGTCACAGCTGTGGCTGGCAAACTATAATAGTGTCCGCCAAAACATAGATTTTGTTCTGGGGTGATATTCACTTGCCAAAATAGCAATCCCCTATATATAATGTCCCAGCCCTGGCTGGCAAACTTTAAAAGTGTCCGCCAAAAATATATTTTGTTCTGGGGTGAAATTCAATTGCCAAAATAGCAATACCATAAATCTGGTGTCACAGCTGTGGCTGGCAAACTATAATTGTGTCCGCCAAAAATATATTTTGTTCTGGGGTGAAATTCACTTGCCAAAATAGCAATTCCCTTTATCTGGTGTCCCAGCATTGGCTGGCAAACTATAATAGTGTCCGCCAAAACATATATTTTGTTCTGGGGTGAAAATCAATTGACAAAATTGCAATCCCCTTAATCTGGTGTCCCAGCACTGGCTGGCAAAGATATAATAGTGTCCGCAAAAACATATATTTTGTTCTGGGTGAAATTCAATTGCCAAAATAGCAATCCCTAAATCTGGTGTCCCAGCACTGGCTGGCAACTATAATAGTGTCCACCAATACATATATTTTGTTCTGGGTTGAAATTCAATTGCCAAAATAGCAATACCATAAATCTGGTGTCATAGCTGTGGTTGGTAAACTATAATAGTGTCCGCCAAAACATATATTTTGTTCTGGGGTGAAATTCAATTGCCAAAATAGCAATCCCCTAAATCTGGTGTCCCAGCACTGGCTGGCAAACTATAATAGTGTGCGCCAAAAATATATTTTGTTCTGTGGTAAAATTAAATTGCCAAAATAGCAATACAATAAATATGGTGTCCCAGCACTGTCTGGCAAAGTATAATAGTGTCCGCCATAAAATTGATTTTGTTTTGGGGTGAAATTCAATTGCCAAAATAGCAATACCATAAATCTGGTGTCCCAGCACTTTCTGGCAAAGTATAATAGTGTCCGCCAAAACATATATGTTGTTCTGGGGTTAAATTCACTTGCCAAAATAGCAATCCCATTAATCTGGTGGCCCAGCACTGGCTGGCAAACTATAATAGTGTCCGCCAAAACATATATTTTGTTCTGGGGTGGAATTCAATTGCCAAAATAGCAATCCTCTTAATCTGGTGTCCCAGCACTGGCTGGCAATGATATAATAGTGTCCGCCAAAACATATATTTTGTTCTGGGGTAAAATTCAATTGCCAAAATAGCAATACCATAAATCTGGTGTCACAGCTGTGGCTGGCAAAGTATAATAGTGTACGCCAAAACAAATATTTTGTTATGGGGTGAAATTCAATTGCAAAAATAACAATACCATAAATCTGGTGTCACAGCTGTGGCTGGCAAACTATAATAGTGTCCGCCAAAACATATATTTTGTTCTGGGGTTAAATTCACTTGCCAAAATAGCAATCCCCTATATCTGGTGTCCCAGCACTTGTTGGCAAACTATAAAAGTTTCCGACAAAAATATATTTTGTTCTGGGGTGAAATTCACTTGCCAAAATAGCAATATCATAAATCTGGTGTCCCAGCACTGGCTGGAAAACTATAATAGTGTCCGCCAAAACATTTATTTTGTTCTAGAGTGAAATTCAATTGCCAAAATAGCAATCCCCTAAATCTGGAGTCCCAGCACTGGCTGTCAAACTATAATAGTGTCCGCCAAAACAAACTTTTTGTTCTGGGGTGAAATTCAATTGCCAAAATAGCCATACCATAAATCTGGTCTCACAGCTGTAGCCGAAAAACTATAATTGCGTTCGCCAAAACATATATTTTGTTCTGGGGTGAAATTCAATTGCCAAAATAGCAATGTCCTAAATCTGGTGTCCCAGCACTGGCTGGCAAACTATAAAAGTGTCCGACAAAAATATATTTTGCTTTGGGGTGAAATTCACTTGCCAAAATAGCAATACCATAAATCTGGTGTCCCAGCACTGGCTGGCAAACTATAATATTGTCTGCCAAAACATATATTTTGTTCTGGGAAGAAATTCAATTGCCAAAATAGCAATACCATAAATCTGGTGTCACAGCTGTGGCTGACAAACTATAAATACGTTCGCCAAAACATATATTTTGTTCTGGGGTGAAATTCAATTGCCAAAATAGCAATCCCCTAAATCTGGTGTCCCAGCACTGGCTGGCAAACTATAATAGTGTCCGAAAAAACATATATTTTGTTCTGTGGTGAAATTCAATTGCCAAAATAGCAATACCATAAATCTGGTGTCACAGCTGTGGCTGGCAAACGATAATAGTATCCGCCAAAACATATATTTTGTTCTGGGGTGAAATTCACTTGCCAAAATAGCAATCCCCTATATCTCGTGTCCCAGCACTGGCTGGCAAACTATAATAGTGTCCGTCCAAAAAATATATTTTGTTCTAGGGTAAAATTCAATTGTCAAAATAGCAATACCATAAATCTGGTGTCACAGCTGTGGCTGACAAACTATAATAGCGTCCGCCAAATCATATATTTTCTTCTGGGGTGAAATTCAATTGCCAAAATAGCAATACCATAAATCTGGTGTCACAGCTGTGGCTGACAAACTATAATAGCGTTCGTCAAAACATATATTTTGTTCTGGGGTTAAATTCAATTGCCAAAATAACAATCCCCTAAATCTGGTGTCGCAGCACTGGCTGGCAAACTATAATAGTGTCCGCCAAAACATATATTTTGTTCTGGGGTAAAATTCAATTGTCAAAATAGCAATACCATAAATATGGTGTCACAGCTGTGGCTGACAAACTATGATAGCGTCCGCCATAACATATATTTTGTTCTGGGGTGAAATTCAATTGCCAAAATGGCAATCCCCTAAATCTGGTGTCCCAGCACTGGCTGGCAAACTATAATAGGGTCCGCCAAAATATATATTTTATTCTGGGGTGAAATTCAATTGCCAAAATAGCAATACCATAAATCTGGTGTCCCAGCACTGGCTGGCAAAGATATATTAGTGTCCGCCAAAACATATATTTTGTTTTGGGGTGAAATTCACTTGCCAAAATAGCAATCCCCTAAATCTGGTGTCCCATCACTGGTTGGCAAACTATAATAGTGTCCGCCAAAACATATATTTTGTTCTGGGGTGAAATTCAATTGCCACAATAGCAATACCATAAATCTGGTGTCACAGCACTGGCTGGCAAACTATAATCATGTCAGCAAAAACATATTTTTTTTTCTGTGGTGAAATTCAATTACCAAAATAGCAGTACCATAAATCTGGTGTCCAAGAAGTGGCTGGCAAACTATAATAGTGTCCGCCAAACATATATTTTGTTCTGGGGTGAAATTCAATTGCCAAAATAGCAATACCATAAATCTGGTGTCCCAGCACTGGCTCGCAAACTATAATAGTGTCCGCCAAAACATATATTTTGTTCTGGGGTGAAATTCACTTGCCAAAATAGCAATCCCCTATATCTAGTGTCCCAGCACTGGCTGGCAAACTATAAAAGTGTCCGCCAAAAAATATATTTTGTTCTGGGGTGAAATTCAATTGCCAAAATAGCAATATCATAAATCTGGTGTCACAGCTGTGGCTGGCAAACTATAATAGTGTCCGCCAAAAAATATATTTTGTTCTGGGGTTAAATTCACTTGCCAAAATAGCAATCCCCTTAATCAGGTGCACCAGCACTGGCTGGCAAACTATAATAGTGTCCGCCAAAACATATGTTTTGTTCTGGGGTGAAAATCAATTTACAAAATTGCAATCCCCTTAATCTGGTGTCCCAGCACTGGCTGGCAAACTATAATAGTGTCCGCCAATACATATATTTTGCTATGGGGTGAAATTCAATTGCCAAAATAGCAATACCATAAATCTGGTGTCACAGCTGTGGCTGGCAAACTATAATAGTGTCCGCCAAAACATATATTTTGTTTTGGGGTGAAATTCAATTGCCAAAATAGCAATCCCCTAAATCTGGTGTCCCATCACTGGCTGGCAAACTATAATAGTGTGCGCCAAAACATATATTTTGTTCTGTGGTGAAATTCAATTGCCAAAATGGCAATCCCCTAAATCTGGTGTCCCAGCACTGGCTGGCAAACTATAATAGTGTCCGCCAAAATATATATTTTATTCTGGGGTGAAATTCAATTGCCAAAATAGCAATACCATAAATCTGGTGTCCCAGCACTGGCTGGCAAAGATATATTAGTGTCCGCCAAAACAAATATTTTGTTCTGGGGTGAAATTCACTTGCCAAAATAGCAATCCCCTTAATCTGGTGTCCCAGCACTGACTGGCAAACTATAATAGCGTCTGCCAAAACATTTATATTGTTCTGGGGGGAAATTCAATTGCCAAAATGGCAATACCATAAATCTGGTGTCCCAGCACTGGCTGGAAAACTATAATAGTGTCTGCCAAAAAATTTATTTTGTTCTAGGGTGAAATTCAATTGCCAAAATAGCAATCCCCTAAATCTGGTGTCCCAGCACTGGCTGGCAAACTATAATAGTGTCCGCCAAAATATATATTTTGTTCTGGGGTGAAATTCAATTGCCAAAATAGCAATACCATAAATCAGGTGTCACAGCTGTGGCTGATAAACTATAATAGTGTCCGCCAAAATATATATTATGTTCTGGGGTTAAATTAAATTGCCAAAATAGCAATACCTTAAATCTGGTGTCCCAGCACTGGCTGGCAAACTATAATAGTGTCCGCCAAAACATATATTTTGTTCTGGGGTGAAATACACTTGCCAAAATAACAATCCCCTAAATCTGGTGTCCCAGCACAGGCTGGCAAACTATAATAGTGTCCGCCAAAACATATATTTTGTTCTGGGGTGAAATTCAATTGCCAAAATAGCAATACCATAAATCTGGTGTCACAGCTGTGGCTGACAAACTATAATAGCGTCCGCCCAAACATATATTTTGTCCTGGGTGAAATTCAATTGCCTAAATAGCAATCCACTAAATCAGGTGTCACAGCACTGGCTGGCAAACTATAATAGTGTCCGCCAAAACATATATTTTGTTCTGGGAAGAAATTCACTTGCCAAAATAGCAATCCCCTTAATCTGGTGTCCCAGCACTGGCTGGCAAACTATAATAGTGTCCGCCAAAACATATATTTTGTTCTGGAGTCAAATTCAATTGCCAAAATAGCAATCCCCTAAATCTGGTTTGCCAGCACTGGCTGGCAAACTATAATAGTGTCCGCCAAAACATTTATTTTGTTCTGGGGTGAAATTCAATTGACAAAATAGCAATCCCCTAAATCTGGTGTCCCAGCACTGGCTGGCAAACTATAATAGTGTCCGCCAAAACATATATTTTGTTCTGGGGTGAAATTCAATAGGTAAAATAGCAATCCCGTTAATCTGGTGGCCCAGCACTGGCTGGCAAACTATAATATTGTCCGCCAAAACATATATTTTGTTCTGGGGTGGAATTCAATTGCCAAAATAGCAATCCCCTTAATCTGGTGTCCCAGCACTGGCTGGCAAAGATATAATAGTGTCCGCCAAAACATATATTTTGTTCTGGGGTAAAATTCAATTGTCAAAATAGCAATACCATAAATCTGGTGTCACAGCTGTGGCTGACAAACTATAATAGCGTCCGCAATAACATACATTTTGTTCTGTGGTGAAATTCAATTGCCAAAATAGCAATCCCCTAAATCTGGTGTCTCAGCACTGTCTGGCAAACTATAATAGTGTCCGCCAAAACATATATTTTGTTCTGGGAAAAAATTCAAATGCCAAAATAGCAATACCATAAATCTGGTGTCACAGCTGTGGCTGGCAAAGTATAATAGTGTACGCCAAAACAAATATTTTGTTATGGGGTGAAATTCAATTGCAAAAATAACAATACCATAAATCTGGTGTCACAGTTGTGGCAAACTATAATAGTGTCCGCCAAAACATATATTTTGTTCTGGGGTTAAATTCACTTGCCAAAATAGCAATCCCCTATATCTGGTGTCCCAGCACTTATTGGCAAACTATAAAAGTGTCCGACAAAAAATATATTTTGTTCTGGGGTGAAATTCACTTGCCAAAATAGCAATATCATAAATCTGGTGTCCCTGCACTGGCTGGAAAACTATAATAGTGTCCGCCAAAACATTTATTTTGTTCTAGGGTGAAATTCAATTGCCAAAATAGCAATCCCCTAAATCTGGAGTCCCAGCACTGGCTGTCAAACTATATTAGTGTCCGCCAAAACAAACATTTTGTTCTGGGGTGAAATTCATTTGCCAAAATAGCAATACCATAAATCTGGTGTCACAGCTGTGGCTGACAAACTATAATTGCGTTCGCCAAAACATATATTTTGTTCTGGGGTGAAATTCAATTGCCAAAATAGCAATCCCCTATATCTGGTGTCCTAGCACTGGCTGGCAAACTATAAAAGTGTCCGACAAAAAATTTATTTTGTTTTGGGGTGAAATTCACTTGCCAAAATAACAATACCATAAATCTGGTGTCCCAGCACTGGCTGGCAAACTATAATATTGTCTGCCAAAACATATATTTTGTTCTGGGAAGAAATTCAATTGCCAAAATAGCAATACCATAAATCTGGTGTCACAGCTGTGGCTGACAAACTATAATTAAGTTCGCCAAAACATATATTTTGTTCTGGGGTGAAATTCAATTGCCAAAATAGCAATCCCCTAAATCTGGTGTCCCAGCACTGGCTGGCAAACTATAATAGTGTCCGCCAAAACATATATTTTGTTCTGGGAAGAAATTCAATTGCCAAAATAGCAATACCATAAATCTGGTGTCACAGCTGTGGCTGGCAAACTGTAATAGTATCCGCCAAAACATATATTTTGTTCTGGGGTGAAATTCACTTGCCAAAATAGCAATCCCCTATATCTCGTGTCCCAGCACTGGCTGGCAAACTATAAAAGTGTCCGCCAAAAAATATATTTTGTTCTAGGGTAAAATTCAATTGCCAAAATAGCAATACCATAAATCTGGTGTCACAGCTGTGGCTGACAAACTATAATAGCGTCCGCCAAATCATATATTTTCTTCTGGGGTGAAATTCAATTGCCAAAGTAGCAATACCATAAATCTGGTGTCACTGCTGTGGCTGACAAACTATAATAGCGTTCGTCAAAACAAATATTTTGTTCTGGGGTTAAATTCAATTGCCAAAATAACAATCCCCTAAATCTGGTGTCGCAGCACTGGCTGGCAAACTATAATAGTGTCCGCCAAAACATATATTTTGTTATGGGGTGAAATTCAATTGCCAAAATAGCAATACCATTAATCTGGTGTCACAGCTGTGGCTGGCAAACTATAATAGTGTCCGCCAAAACATAGATTTTGTTCTGGGGTGAAATTCACTTGCCAAAATAGCAATCCCCTATATATAATGTCCCAGCCCTGGCTGGCAAACTTTAAAAGTGTACGCCAAAAAATATATTTTGTTCTGGGGTGAAATTCAATTGCCAAAATAGCAATACCATAAATCTGGTGTCACAGCTGTGGCTGGCAAACTATAATAGTGTCCGCCAAAAAATATATTTTGTTCTGGGGTGAAATTCACTTGCCAAAATAGCAATTCCCTTTATCTGGTGTCCCAGCATTGGCTGGCAAACTATAATAGTGTCCGCCAAAACATATATTTTGTTCTGGGGTGAAAATCAATTGACAAAATTGCAATCCCCTTAATCTGGTGTCCCAGCACTGGCTGGCAAAGATATAATAGTGTCCGCCAA
The DNA here is from genome assembly GCA_033119425.1 of Bufotes viridis. Taxonomy (NCBI): domain Eukaryota; kingdom Metazoa; phylum Chordata; class Amphibia; order Anura; family Bufonidae; genus Bufotes; species Bufotes viridis. The sequence continues at coordinate 135,138,567 of CM065594.1, read as the reverse complement.
AACATATATTTTGTTCTGGGGTGAAATTCAATTGCCAAAATAGCAATCCCCTAAATCTGGTGTCCCAGCACTGGCTGGCAACTATAATAGTGTCCACCAATACATATATTTTGTTCTGGGGTGAAATTCAATTGCCAAAATAGCAATACCATAAATCTGGTGTCATAGCTGTGGTTGGTAAACTATAATAGTGTCCGCCAAAACATATATTTTGTTCTGGGGTGAAATTCAATTGCCAAAATAGCAATCCCCTAAATCTGGTGTCCCAGCACTGGCTGGCAAATTATAATAGTGTGCGCCAAAAAATATATTTTGTTCTGTGGTAAAATTAAATTGCCAAAATAGCAATACCATAAATATGGTGTCCCAGCACTGTCTGGCAAAGTATAATAGTGTCCGCCATAAAATTGATTTTGTTTTGGGGTGAAATTCAATTGCCAAAATAGCAATACCATAAATCTGGTGTCCCAGCACTTTCTGGCAAAGTATAATAGTGTCCGCCAAAACATATATGTTGTTCTGGGGTTAAATTCACTTGCCAAAATAGCAATCCCATTAATCTGGTGGCCCAGCACTGGCTGGCAAACTAAAATAGTGTCCGCCAAAACATATATTTTGTTCTGAGGTGGAATTCAATTGCCAAAATAGCAATCCCCTTAATCTGGTGTCCCAGCACTGGCTGGCAAAGATATAATAGTGTCCGCCAAAACATATATTTTGTTCTGGGGTAAAATTCAATTGCCAAAATAGCAATACCATAAATCTGGTGTCACAGCTGTGGCTGGCAAAGTATAATAGTGTACGCCAAAACAAATATTTTGTTATGGGGTGAAATTCAATTGCAAAAATAACAATACCATAAAACTGGTGTCACAGCTGTGCCTGGCAAACTATAATAGTGTCCGCCAAAACATATATTTTGTTCTGGGGTTAAATTCACTTGCCAAAATAGCAATCCCCTATATCTGGTGTCCCAGCACTTGTTGGCAAACTATAAAAGTTTCCGACAAAAAATATATTTTGTTCTGGGGTGAAATTCACTTGCCAAAATAGCAATATCATAAATCTGGTGTCCCAGCACTGGCTGGAAAACTATAATAGTGTCCGCCAAAACATTTATTTTGTTCTAGAGTGAAATTCAATTGCCAAAATAGCAATCCCCTAAATCTGGAGTCCCAGCACTGGCTGTCAAACTATAATAGTGTCCGCCAAAACAAACTTTTTGTTCTGGGGTGAAATTCAATTGCCAAAATAGCCATACCATAAATCTGGTCTCACAGCTGTGGCTGAAAAACTATAATTGCGTTCGCCAAAACATATATATTGTTCTGGGGTGAAATTCAATTGCCAAAATAGCAATGTCCTAAATCTGGTGTCCCAGCACTGGCTGGCAAACTATAAAAGTGTCCGACAAAAAATATATTTTGTTTTGGGGTGAAATTCACTTGCCAAAATAGCAATACCATAAATCTGGTGTCCCAGCACTGGCTGGCAAACTATAATATTGTCTGCCAAAACATATATTTTGTTCTGGGAAGAAATTCAATTGCCAAAATAGCAATACCATAAATCTGGTGTCACAGCTGTGGCTGACAAACTATAAATACGTTCGCCAAAACATATATTTTGTTCTGGGGTGAAATTCAATTGCCAAAATAGCAATCCCCTAAATCTGGTGTCCCAGCACTGGCTGGCAAACTATAATAGTGTCCGAAAAAACATATATTTTGTTCTGGGAAGAAATTCAATTGCCAAAATAGCAATACCATAAATCTGGTGTCACAGCTGTGGCTGGCAAACGATAATAGTATCCTCCAAAACATATATTTTGTTCTGGGGTGAAATTCACTTGCCAAAATAGCAATCCCCTATATCTCGTGTCCCAGCACTGGCTGGCAAACTATAAAAGTGTCCGCCAAAAAATATATTTTGTTCTAGGGTAAAATTCAATTGTCAAAATAGCAATACCATAAATCTGGTGTCACAGCTGTGGCTGACAAACTATAATAGCGTCCGCCAAATCATACATTTTCTTCTGGGGTGAAATTCAATTGCCAAAATAGCAATACCATAAATCTGGTGTCACAGCTGTGGCTGACAAACTATAATAGCGTTCGTCAAAACATATATTTTGTTCTGGGGTTAAATTCAATTGCCAAAATAACAATCCCCTAAATCTGGTGTCGCAGCACTGGCTGGCAAACTATAATAGTGTCCGCCAAAACATATATTTTGTTATGGGGTGAAATTCAATTGCCAAAATAGCAATACCATAAATATGGTGTCCCAGCACTTTTTGGAAAAGTATAATAGTGTCCGCCAAAACATATATGTTGTTCTGGGGTTAAATTCACCTGCCAAAATAGCAATCCCATTAATCTGGTGGCCGAGTACTGGCTGGTAAACTATAATAGTGTCCGCCAAAACATATATTTTGCTCTGGGGTGAAATTCAATTGCCAACATAGCAATCCCCTTAATCTGGTGTCCCAGCACTGGCTGGCAAAGATATAATAGTGTCCGCCAAAACATATATTTTGTTCTGGGGTAAAATTCAATTGCCAAAATAGCAATACCATAAATCTGGTGTCACAGCTGTGGCTGGCAAAGTATAATAGTGTACGCCTAAACAAATATTTTGTTATGGGGTGAAATTCAATTGCAAAAATAACAATACCATAAATCTGGTGTCACAGCTGTGGCTGGCAAACTATAATAGTGTCCGCCAAAACATATATTTTGTTCTGGGGTTAAATTCACTTGCCAAAATTGCAATCCCCTATATCTGGTGTCCCAGCACTTGTTGGCAAACTATAAAAGTTTCCGACAAAAAATATATTTTGTTCTGGGGTGAAATTCACTTGCCAAAATAGCAATATCATAAATCTGGTGTCCCAGCACTGGCTGGAAAACTATAATAGTGTCCGCCAAAACATTTATTTTGTTCTAGAGTGAAATTCAATTGCCAAAATAGCAATCCACTAAATCTGGAGTCCCAGCACTGGCTGTCAAACTATAATAGTGTCCGCCAAAACAAACTTTTTGTTCTGGGGTGAAATTCAATTGCCAAAATAGCCATACCATAAATCTGGTCTCACAGCTGTGGCTGAAAAACTATAATTGCGTTCTCCAAAACATATATTTTGTTCTGGGGTGAAATTCAATTGGCAAAATAGCAATGTCCTAAATCTGGTGTCCCAGCACTGGCTGGCAAACTATAAAAGTGTCCGACAAAAAATATATTTTGTTTTGGGGTGAAATTCACTTGCCAAAATAGCAATACCATAAATCTGGTGTCCCAGCACTGGCTGGCAAACTATAATATTGTCTGCCAAAACATATATTTTGTTCTGGGAAGAAATTCAATTGCCAAAATAGCAATACCATAAATCTGGTGTCACAGCTGTGGCTGACAAACTATAAATACGTTCGCCAAAACATATATTTTGTTCTGGGGTGAAATTCAATTGCCAAAATAGCAATCCCCTAAATCTGGTGTCCCAGCACTGGCTGGCAAATTATAATAGTGTCTGAAAAAACATATATTTTGTTCTGGGAAGAAATTCAATTGCCAAAATAGCAATACCATAAATCTGGTGTCACAGCTGTGGCTGGCAAACGATAATAGTATCCGCCAAAACATAAATTTTGTTCTGGGGTGAAATTCACTTGCCAAAATAGCAATCCCCTATATCTCGTGTCCCAGCACTGGCTGGCAAACTATAAAAGTGTCCGCCAAAAAATATATTTTGTTCTAGGGTAAAATTCAATTGTCAAAATAGCAATACCATAAATCTGGTGTCACAGCTGTGGCTGACAAACTATAATAGCGTCCGCCAAATCATATATTTTCTTCTGGGGTGAAATTCAATTGCCAAAATAGCAATACCATAAATCTGGTGTCACAGCTGTGGCTGACAAACTATAATAGCGTTCGTCAAAACATATATTTTGTTCTGGGGTTAAATTCAATTGCCAAAATAACAATCCCATTAATCTGGTGGCCCAGTACTGGCTGGTAAACTATAATAGTGTCCGCCAAAACATATATTTTGCTCTGGGGTGAAATTCAATTGCCAAAATAGCAATCCCCTTAATCTGGTGTCCCAGCACTGACTAGCAAAGATATAATAGTGTCCGCCAAAACATATATTTTGTTCTGGGAAAAAATTCAATTGTCAAAATAGCAATACCATAAATATGGTGTCACAGCTGTGGCTGACAAACTATGATAGCGTCCGCCATAACATATATTTTGTTCTGGGGTGAAATTCAATTGCCAAAATGGCAATCACCTAAATCTGGTGTCCCAGCACTGGCTGGCAAACTATAATAGGGTCCGCCAAAATATATATTTTATTCTGGGGTGAAATTCAATTGCCAAAATAGCAATACCATAAATCTGGTGTCCCAGCACTGGCTGGCAAAGATATATTAGTGTCCGCCAAAACATATATTTTGTTCTGGGGTGAAATTCACTTGCCAAAATAGCAATCCCCTAAATCTGGTGTCCCATCACTGGTTGGCAAACTATAATAGTGTCCGCCAAAACATATATTTTGTTCTGGGGTGAAATTCAATTGCCACAATAGCAATACCATAAATCTGGTGTCACAGCACTGGCTGGCAAACTTATAATCATGTCAGCAAAAACATATTTTTTTTTCTTTGGTGAAATTCAATTACCAAAATAGCAGTACCATAAATCTGGTGTCACAAAAGTGGCTGGCAAACTATAATAGTGTCCGCCAAACATATATTTTGTTCTGGGGTGAAATTCAATTGCCAAAATAGCAATACCATAAATCTGGTGTCCCAGCACTGGCTCGCAAACTATAATAGTGTCCGCCAAAACATATATTTTGTTCTGGGGTGAAATTCACTTGCCAAAATAGCAATCCCCTATATCTAGTGTCCCAGCACTGGCTGGCAAACTATAAAAGTGTCCGCCAAAAAATATATTTTGTTCTGTGGTGAAATTCAATTGCCAAAATAGCAATATCATAAATCTGGTGTCACAGCTGTGGCTGGCAAACTATAATAGTGTCCGCCAAACATATATTTTGTTCTGGGGTGAAATTCAATTGCCAAAATAGCAATACCATAAATCTGGTGTCCCAGCACTGGCTCGCAAACTATAATAGTGTCCGCCAAAACATATATTTTGTTCTGGGGTGAAATTCACTTGCCAAAATAGCAATCCCCTATATCTAGTGTCCCAGCACTGGCTGGCAAACTATAATAGTGTCCGCCAAAAAATATATTTTGTTCTGGGGTTAAATTCACTTGCCAAAATAGCAATCCCCTTAATCAGGTGCACCAGCACTGGCTGGCAAACTATAATAGTGTCCGCCAAAACATATGTTTTGTTCTGGGGTGAAAATCAATTGACAAAATTGCAATCCCCTTAATCTGGTGTCCCAGCACTCGCTGGCAAACTATAATAGTGTCCGCCAATACATATATTTTTCTATGGGGTGAAATTCAATTGCCAAAATAGCAATACCATAAATCTGGTGTCACAGCTGTGGCTGGCAAACTATAATAGTGTCCGCCAAAACATATATTTTGTTCTGGGGTGAAATTCAATTGCCAAAATAGCTATCCCCTAAATCAGGTGTCCCATCACTGGCTGGCAAACTATAATATTGTGCGCCAAAACATATATTTTGTTCTGTGGTGAAATTCAATTGCCAAAATGGCAATCCCCTAAATCTGGTGTCCCAGCACTGGCTGGCAAACTATAATAGTGTCCGCCAAAATATATATTTTATTCTGGGGTGAAATTCAATTGCCAAAATAGCAATACCATAAATCTGGTGTCCCAGCACTGGCTGGCAAACTATAATAGTGTCCGCCAAAATATATATTTTATTCTGGGGTGAAATTCAATTGCCAAAATAGCAATACCATAAATCTGGTGTCCCAGCACTGGCTGGCAAAGATATATTAGTGTCCGCCAAAACAAATATTTTGTTCTGGGGTGAAATTCAATTGCCAAAATAGCAATACCATAAATCTGGTGTCACAGCTGTGGCTGACAAACTATAATAGCGTCCGCCCAAACATATATTTTGTCCTGGGTGAAATTCAATTGCCTAAATAGCAATCCCCTAAATCAGGTGTCACAGCACTGGCTGGCAAACTATAATAGTGTCCGCCAAAACATATATTTTGTTCTGGGAAGAAATTCACTTGCCAAAATAGCAATCCCCTTAATCTGGTGTCCCAGCACTGGCTGGCAAACTATAATAGTGTCCGCCAAAACATATATTTTGTTCTGGAGTCAAATTCAATTGCCAAAATAGCAATCCCCTAAATCTGGTTTGCCAGCACTGGCTGGCAAACTATAATAGTGTCCGCCAAAACATTTATTTTGTTCTGGGGTGAAATTCAATTGACAAAATAGCAATCCCCTAAATCTGGTGTCCCAGCACTGGCTGGCAAACTATAATAGTGTCCGCCAAAACATATATTTTGTTCTGGGGTGAAATTCAATAGGTAAAATAGCAATACCATAAATCTGGAGTCACAGCAATGGCTGACAAACTATAATAGTGTCCGCCAAAACAAATATTTTGTTCTTGGTTGAAATTCAATTGCCAAAATAGCAATCTCCTAAATCTGGTGTCCCATCACTGGCTGGCAAACTATAATAGTGTGCGCCAAAACATATATTTTGTTCTGTGGTAAAATTAAATTGCCAAAATAGCAATACCATAAATATGGTGTCCCAGCACTGGCTGGCAAACTATAATAGTGTCCGCCAAAACATATATTTTGTTATGGGGTGAAATTCACTTGCCAAAATAGCAATCCCCTATATCTGGTGTCACAGCACTGGCTGGCAAACTATAAAAGTGTCCGCCAAAAAATTGATTTTGTTTTGGTGTGAAATTCAATTGCCAAAATAGCAATACCATAAATCTGGTGTCCCAGCACTTTTTGGAAAAGTATAATAGTGTCCGCCAAAACATATATGTTGTTCTGGGGTTAAATTCACCTGCCAAAATAGCAATCCCCTTAATCTGGTGTCCCAGCACTGGCTAGCAAAGATATAATAGTGTCCGCCAAAACATATATTTTGTTCTGGGGTAAAATTCAATTGTCAAAATAGCAATACCATAAATATGGTGTCACAGCTGTGGCTGACAAACTATAATAGCGTCCGCCATAACATATATTTTGTTCTGGG